>JAOXYM010000024.1:11623941-11641231 GCA_028567055.1 Leptatherina wallacei | reverse complement strand
TGCCAAGATTTAAATGATATATCAGAGAATTGTTTAAGATTGGGAATAAAGTGCATAATATGTCTCCTTTAAAAGCCTTAAAGTAAAGGAGTTGCAACCCTGAGTGTATGTTGAAGTTGAGGAGATCAAAAAACCTGTGGAATACAAACATCTTGTTATAAGTGCGAAAGCTTCCACAAGCATATTCTTTTTTCTCCTCATAAAACAGCAGGACTTTTAAAGCAAGGTGTTTGTGTTTGAAGGTGTGGGACTCAAAATTAATTACTCAGTTTTTGATGTTTAAATCTAAATGAATAGCAAATGAAAGCAGAAGTAAACAGCAAAAATGTTTAAAGTTTCATTAAGTTTAAGAAGGATTAAGATGGACAAAAGACAAACTCAAGTGTCTTGGTTGACATTCATATGTGTAACTCCACTAAACACTTAACACAGTCTCTATTTTGCTTATAAAATTTGGGACAAAAAATAAGGAAAGTTGTGTACTTTTAGACGTTGTATAACTTGTAAGGATTGTGTTCTTGTGGATTGAGCCACACAGCTTAATGTGTGGGCAGTGCACCACAAAAATGTACCAATATCCCCTGGAATATTCTATTGTTGGTGTTTACAGTTGTTTTGAGTTGCTTGGTGGATTGGATGATTGCACTCTCCCACAATGATAAAGAAAAAACAACACATACTGGCTAAATTTGACACTTTATTCATTTTACACTGTCAGAGACATTAGTTGTGTGTGGAAGATCCACACGCAGCCACAACAGCCTGGCACCTCCTCGTCATGCTGGTCACCAGCCTGGTCCCATTTTGCTGTGGGATGGCATCCCATTCTTCAACCAGGAGTTTTTGAAAGTCAACCAGTGTGGTTGTGTTGGTCACAGTATCAACTTGGACAGTATGTCCAAGTTGATCCCACAATCATTCAGTTGGATGGAGGTCTGGACTCACAGCAGGTCATTTCATCCTCTCCTCCCCCAAATTCTGGAGGTAGTGTGTGATGATACTGGCTCTGTAGGGGAGAGCGTTGTCATCCTAGAGGATGGAATAAGGTCCCAGATTATGGAATTATGGGCTTGTCACCTACTCCAAATTCTCATTCCGATATCTCTTTCTATCATTTACTGCCAATCAGGTGCCAATTATATATCGGCAGTTCCTTAACACGCTGGAAATTACATAACCGACTTAGTTTAGTTTAGATCATTTATTTTGAACATGTAATAAGTAGGGCTGTTAATGCAAATTCCTTTTAACAGCAATACATTTTTTTTTTGAGGCGCGATTATTGCACACACTTTTGGTGTCATTCAGGAAGTGATGCAGAAAGCAGGTTGTGGCTCTGAAGCAGAAAAACAGACACAGAATGGATCTTTTACACGGACAGTTCAGCTTTAAAGTTCTGCGAGTTGGTTTTCTGGACAAGTCAGAGGTATTTCATCAATTAGGTTCTCCAAATAACGCAGGAGAAGGCGACTCAAACCGGCCATGGGTCGAGGAATAGAAAATGAAACTTAAACTCAGCTCCATTCGATGCAGATTGGAAATCACACAAGGGCAGTTACAATATTGAGAAACTAAACAAACCAGAATTAATTATCTGTGTTCTGCTTAAACTCTCCACAGTTTTACATCAGGGTTAAAAACTTTTCTATTTGCCGCCTTTTATCAAACCAACTGATAATTCACTTTTATTAGTTGCATTTTATCCTATCCTCTTTAAAGGTTTCTTTTTTTCTTCTGTTTTTATTTGATTTATTCTATTTCTTTTAAAAGTTTGTTTTTAATGTACTTTTAAATGCTTCCCGCTATAATGCTTCTGTTTTATGTAAAGCACCTTGAATTGTCTTGTTCATGAAATGTCCTATACAAATAAACTTGTCTTGCCTTTATGTCTATGTGCAGTCTATGTTTGCTTCCTAACAGCTTACAAAAGAATATATATAATGCTAAATATCCTGTCAAAAAGAAAATATAATGAAATAAAGTGAGTAAAGTAAAGATTAAAAAAAAGATTTAAAAAAATTAACTCAGGACACTCATGCGATTAATCACGATTAAAAATGTCAATCAACTGGCAGCTCTAGTAATAAGCATTAATAAGCATGGACAGACATAAATGATGAAAAAATAAGAATGAAAAATAAAGTAAATATAAATAAAAACTACATATTCTACTGACATATCCGGAAAAAAAGCGGGTGCCCGAAAAGTTTTTTCCAAGGTTTATTTCTACTTACAAGACACTATAATGTGGTTTGGCACATGAGAGGATGCTGTATGTTTATAATTTTATCAACAGCCATTTTTCAACACATATTTTTCACAGTTTTCTAAACACACACTCTTTTTTGATGCTGTCTGTGCTTTATTCATATCTTGAAAGCTGCATCAGCAGTGTTCAGTGAGGACCACCATTGTTTGAGTCTAATCATGGCCGATGCTCCAGGCGTCAGTTTGATAAACAGACAATCTCAGCTTATAAATAATTGAACAGCCCTGTTAGTGCTCTTGCTCCCACAGTGTCATACTCAAAGGGTTTTGCAGTCCTCCCTTCTCATTCTCATATTTGCATGGTGATGCCCTGCTTAGTGAGCTGGTGTACTCGCTGAGACATTGGTAATACTGAGATACGATAAACGCAAAGACAGAAGAGCACACTTGTGCAGAGTCTGTTTGTTACAGGGAGTCAACATGCTAATGTGAGAAAGAGGAAAAATGATGACAAAAACATGAAAACACTGACAGATCTCCCTGTCGTACTAAGTAACTCCCCTCACTCAGTGTCATAGTAAACACACACATACAAGTGGTATATTTTCCCCCTTATTTTTCATGGCCAGAGAGCAAAATGTCAAACTAGTCCTTTAAAAAGATCACATCCTTACATAGTTTTTACCAAGACTGGAAACCAACATGTATTGTGGTGCTCTGAATTCATTTTGGATGTTAACATGTGACATTTCTTGTAAGAACATCCTGATCTGGCCCACATAATGTTAGGGGCCGGCTCATATTTAGAATAGCCCATATTCAGGTCTCCTGCTCTGTAGTCCATCGCTGTCCTTCCGGTGTCCTTCTTCTCTTCCATATGATTGTGACTGGCTGGCTTTTTTGCCTTTGATCATGTGGCCATGGCCAGTTGGAGAAACCTTATTCAGTCTTGAAGGGAACTTGAAAACATCACATAGAGCAGTCATCAGCTCAGTTCAATCCAATGTGGTGTTGCAGTAGCTGTTACACAGCATCAACACCATAGACTTGAATGGGTTCACTAAAGTATGACTAACCTGTTGAAATTAAGGAGTGTGAATCACAAGTTTGGTCATGAAATATTATATGAGTTCAGTGGCCAATGAAAGGATGTTTGCTAATATAACACATTTCCAAGAGAGGATATTACATGTTGATTTAAGATAATCACTTCCATTCATATCAAATAACGGAAAGAAACTAAAATACCATTTGACATATTTTGACGATTTGACAATTTTCTTTGTTTACTTGTCTTCTTTTCTGACTCTTGTGCTTCCTTGTGTCCTTCAGCCCTGTGTGTCTCCTGTTTTCACTATTTCCCACCTCTTTGTTTCCATCTCTTTTCCTTCTCTTATCTCTTGTTTTGTTTCTGCAACATCTTGGCACCGTGTCTCTTCACCCTCAGAGTGTAATGGATATTAACAGCAGCTTGTACTGCATGCTTTGGTTCTTAAATACACTTCTTGATTCACCAGAGGCAAAAGCAACAAGAATTCACTGATGTCAGTCTTCTTTCATTACCCTGTAGATGCACATAAAAGAGCCTATGTCCCCAGAAAATGAAACCACCTGGCTCTTACTCATGCCATACATGTGCCAACAGGTGTTTGAGCATGGATACATGCATAGGAGGTGCGAATGTTCCTTTGCCTTATGTTCCCATGAGTTTTGAGAAGCAAATGACTCATCTCATGCTATGGTGTAACATTTCTGATGCCTTGCTGAGCAGTTTTGCTTTGCAGAATGCTTGCATGTTTTATGATTAAATTATTACAAATTCATATCTTTATGAGTTTGAAGACATTTAGAAGACTTACTATTTTGCACCTCTAAAACTGTGCTTCCAAATTCTGCACATGAAAAGAAAGAGGGATGTAAAAGAGGCAGAGAGAAGGAACACAGACTTATATGTGGATCACATGAAGTAAAACATTTAAAAGCAGGTGAAAAAGAAAATAAATTGTGTTTATTTGACCAAAGTTGTGTATAGATATGGCTCCACTGTTGCACAAACCATTGTAGCTTCAAATCCTTTTATGTTAATACTAAATATTTAAAACGATATCTCCAAGCAAAACAGAGGTCATTTGAAGTAATGCTTGGGTGATGTTTTTTTTTTTTTCAATGTAAGTGAGAGGATGTCATGCAATTATAACATGAATCACTTCTTCCAAATTTTTGTACCCAAGGAAAGATCTGATCCTTGCATCATTAAGTGGTTGGGGAAAAGCACTGAAACAAAAACTAGTGTATTTGACATTTTGTTAATTGGGCTGTTGAGATGGGGCTAACACAGTATTGGGTCAGTTTTTCTTAATCGAGACTTATTCTGACCTTTTTTCACAAGCTGACACAATTTCCTGAGGTCTTAATGAAATGTCTGTGACATGCTTTGGTCAAAATTACACAAAAAGACACGGCAGCAGCTCCTTTTCCTTTCATTGATTTGCGCTTCTATTCAAGCAGATCATTTTAAGGGTGTGGAGTGACCCACACCTCCCTCCACTCCGCCCCCCTCTCCCTCAGGGTCTACCTCTTTTGAGATTTGTAAAGCTCAATAACCCTTGGAGCATGTTATTACAGCATGAGAGAACATACTGCGGCAGCTCAGACCACAAACCAAACTCAGAAAACTATCTGATTAGCATCTTTATTTTCAAATACTTTAATTTCTCTCATCAGGAGTTAGACCAGTGACAATTTCTTGGCTACAGATAATCTTATAGCCGCAATCTTGTTACAAGTCCTGTGTTTAAATGGAGAAGCCTGTTAGCGTTAGTAGAACCAGTAAGAACTCACATTATAATTACTGTCACATATCAGCTGAACTTTGGACTTTTCTGTTGCTCCATTCCTGCGTTTGTCTTTGTGTTTTTAGACACTAAGAACTCTTGCTTACATGGCTGATATTTCAATAATGTTTGGTTTTGTAACAGGAGTTGCTGGTACTGTAGTCATGGTGCATTCAATGACAAATTGCTAAATTAGAATTTCCAATCTTAAACTGATGAATAATTAAAGAATATCAATCAGAACTCAGATTTTATTGTCTGAAGATCAACTAATTGAACGAAGTAACATTAGAGAATTAGTAGCTTAGTTTTTCAGTTAAGTGAACATTAAAACTAATCTCAAGATATGATTTTAATAGGAAAACAAAAAGCAGGAGCAAAATTTGAATTTCCTACTTTGAAGGTACAACAAATGCATCATCATTTAAAGTTGATGTTAGGTGGGGATAAAGAGGGTTTTTGTTATTTTATCACAATAATTCTCTTTTAAAGTCCTAGAACCAGACGGGTTTTCACACTTTGGTGCCTATTGACAAAGACTAATTAAGCATCCGTCTCGCATCCTGTCTCTTTTTCGAGCCCTCTCCAGTCAGCAAAAGTCTGTCCGATATTCACGCGTCTTATTTCTTGCTCTGTCACTTTATCTTCTTTTCCTCACTTCCGCTGGTAATGTCCTCCTGTATGTCTTTAATGAATAAGCTATGGTGCCACTTGATTGATCCCTTAGGATCAATCAAGTGGCACCATAGGATCAATCAAGTGGCACCATAGCATTATCATTATCTAAAAAAAAATTATTGTGTTGATATCCAGTTGCTGGCATGTGACGCGGTGGATTAAAACAAGATGCAGCTGTGACGTGATGCCCCAGTCTGGAAAACAGTTTTATGGTCATGAACTAATGTAATATAAACTAATTCTTCTAAATGAATGGAAAAAAGACTGAAAATATTTTCTTATAATCTAAAAAAAACCTTACATATTTATTATTTCACCCTGCAATGTTTCTTGATACCATATTATTGAGTGTTGTATATCCCATACATGTCCATTTTATGTAATTGTTTTTATAATTCCCGTTTTTCTTACTCAACTACTACACTATACTAAAGTTTTATTTCGGATATGTGTTTTATCCAAACTCACGTTATGCATTGTTATGAAAATGAAAGATGCTAAACAAACAGGAGTAACATTAAAAGGATTTTCAATGAGGTTGTTTTGGATCATGTCTAGTTCTAAATCATTATGATCAGAGGAGAGATGCAGCTGTGGGTCATCAATATAAAAACAGCATATAGATCTTTGTCAGAAGAGTAAATTATAGGAGTATGAGATGATGTCAATACTGAGAGCAGGACTGGAACAAGAATTGTCGTGTTACAACAGCTTTTAATGGGATTTTAAACGGAAAAATTTGTTTAAATATACAGAGAATTCAATTGTATATATCTAGATCATCTTGATGTCAGCGTATATAACAATGACCGTGAAATGACTTTGAATTTACATCAAGAAACATCTCAAATAAAATCTTTAGAGTCAACCCATTTCTATTGGCTTAGTGATATAATTATATATTTGGTATCTCAATACAATAATTGGATAGAATAATCAATATGGGTGCAGGATTTGGATGAATATTGTCCCACTTTCTACTTCCTCTGCAGTGGTTGAGGATGAAATGGAGTCAGTGAGATATTTTCAGCCACCGTGTCTGAATGGATTAGACCAGTATTCCTTTAAGGGATATAACACTTCAACAACTGCTACTGCCAATCCCTTGACTCCATATGGATTACAGGTTTGGAAGAAACAACAAAAAAAGTATGCCATAAATACCTCCTCTAACTAATGCTCTGTACCCCCATCATCAGCCCATTATTTAAGGTCCTACAGAACTCGACGCAAGATGCTGTGCACACAGAGACCAAAGATATAGACAGCCAACAGGTGAACTATTGCAATTTATTAGAAGTTTGGGAAAAAAGAAAGGTTTTCCTCTGTTAGAGGTAAATAGAGGTAAAAGATGGTCTCCAACTATTGATTAGATTCAAGTTGTTTCCCTTCACTGCACTTTTAGCAGAAGGTAATTCATGAAAATAAACTATCATGACATACATTCTCATTTTATCCCTCTCACTTGTGTCTTTAACCCTGTATTGCAGGTAGTTACATTCTGTTTTATTTTTTGCATTTTGTGTTTATTCACGTCTCCAGTTTGTTGAGCTGATTAATAAGCATCTGTGGGCAGAGTCCATGGCAGGTTCTTTATTGATTGCTCTCTTGCTCAACTTTGGTTGGTTCACACTGCTTTTCATTTATCTATACACTTATGTCAATAAAATCTTGTTTTTTCAGCTTGTATCCATTTTCAAGGCTGGTGTTTGACCCGGTTGTGACAAATTAGGAGTGGAAGTGAATCATTTTCTAATATATCTAGACATTTCACAGGACTATTTAGCAATGGGGTTAATTTACACATTTTAAACTTCATTGTGTGATGAGACTTTCTTAACACTTGCAGTTGTCATTTTCACCCTGAAAATTGACAGCAACCCTGCAGCCTGCTGGCCTGTCTTCACATTTTGCAATAAATGGATTTATGCTCTGTAGAGTTTTATGTAGAACGCACCAAGATTAGCAGGATGTTTAATAATGGAGCCTTTTGAAATAAGCTTAACATTTATCCGAGAGCAAAGGCAGGGAAAAAAAGCAGCCTGGGAATTCTGTTCATCTGCACTCAGGAGAAAGGTCCCCGGGAATATAAAAGGAAATCAAACAATGCTGTCAAACGTTTGAGGCTCTGCTTATTGATTTATTTGGGAATTTTTTTGATACAGCTTTTTGGTGGAGGACTTTGAAGCTTTTCCCACATCTGTACATCCAAGAGACAGAAGGTTGTTTTTTCCATCTTTGTCCTCTGCTGCATGTATCCCTGCCTGCCACAAGAGATTGCGGACTGCATTTAGTCTTTTTTGGCATGGCTGAGCTCTCCTCTTTCTCACCTCCCCATTGGGCACAAATCTCTGCCCACTGAAGACATTGTAACAAAAACATGGAGCAATATGTTGCACAGACATACTATAGTGGTAGAAGGGCTCATCGTAAATATTTAGGAACGGATCATGGCCTTTTCACACCTGATCTCTAACAAAAATTGATAGGAACCCTTTCCCTTACTTTCCTGACAACATGAAGTCAGTGGATAACGTTGCAGTGTTTAACCAAAATGAAAACTCTTACCGAAAGCATACAAGGCAGAAAACATCGACTGAAAAAAAAAGTCCCAAAACAACCAAGCAAATGTTGAGACAGCAGTGTTGTATCCCTGATGAAGTAAGTTATTGTAGATATAATGACTTTATTGTTGCTTCCTTTATAAAAAAAAATAAAAATACAGAAGAAGAAGGATGTACTAACTGTCTTTTCAAGGTCAAATTGTTCAGAGCATTAGCCAAATAGCTGAAAAGGCAGAGTTGCACTAGTTATTTGCTTGAACATGTTGGGAGAAAGTCCAGAAGATGGTCAGGTCTGGTTTGAACATTGTTAAAACTTTAATTTTTTTTCTCCTTTTTTCAAATGATTGACTATTGTGTGGTGATTTTTTAGCTTTTGATCTATTCATTTTGTATTCAAAGAATCTTTGAAGCAAGAAAGTCTTGGTGTGAATATTTCTTATTTGCATGCATTGGCCATTGACTGACTATATGTATGGGTGACGTCTGGGCTGTATAACCTACATTGGTCTTTTGAACACTTCAACTCCACCATAGTTGCTTCTACCTGGTACATTAACACACTGAGTCCAAATGCCATAATGCTGTACAGTCAGTTTTACACCTCAGAAAACAGTGTGTGTTTGTGTGTACGTGTGGGCCTGTGTGGTTTTTTCCCGCCTGGATTTGCACTGTTGATGATGATATGATGTGTCATGTTTAATTTACACCTGTCTTTGCCGGAGACACTGTGAAATTAATTGAGCCAAGCCATTAATTTCCTTAAGGTCTCTCAGAACGTCAGAGCATTTATGAACATGCCTTAAATGAAAGCTTGATGCAAAGCAGAAGAAATACCAGAGAAAATATGTGTCTTGTATTCTTGCATATGCTATTGAAAACAAGGAAGATGAAGCAAGGACATCGAGATTATGGGAAAATGCTGCACGAGAGGTAGTTTATGAGATTTTAAAAAATGCAGTTTGCCAATTTTGAAATTAGACTTTTTGAATTATTCCATTTGTTTTGTACTTGTCTCATCTTGTTTATGGTTGCAGGGTGGTTGAAGTCTGTCCCAGTCATCATCGGATGAAAATGCAACTCAATCTCAAACCTACACTCATTTTGTTGCTAATTTTATCGCTAATTATTCTCACATGCATGATTTGGAATGTGGTTGGAAGTTGTTGCACTGAGAAGAAATTCTTGCAGGCAAAGAAAGAACATGCAAAATCCAGATGATAGTATGTGAGAACATATTTGATTTTTCACTACTGGGCAACCTGCACATTTTCAGTTTCCAATCCAATCCAGTTCACTTTATTCAAACACAGGGTTACCAATGTGCTGTACATGGTGAAACATAACAGTATTCAAAAGACAAAAAAAAAAGAAAAAAAATTCCACATACAGTCTGCACTTCTAAAATAAAGGCTAAAAAGCTCAAGACCATTTAAAATATAAAGATACAGTAAGACAAATTAAAAGGATAAAATACACTAAAATAAGTTGCTAAAGAAATTAAAAACAATAATAATAATTAAAGACCAACAGAGACACAATTCTCATGCTGTGTTAAAAGCCAGGGAGTAAAAAATATGTTTTCAGATGTGATTTAAAAGTTTTCAGACTGCGCGCCAGTTTGATGGGTGGGGAAATGGTTCCAGAGTTTGGGTGCCAGCACTGAAAAAAAAATTTCACCTCTGGTTTTAAGTCTGGATTTTGGGACAACCAGATGGAACTGATCTGCAGACCTCAGTGCCCTGGATGGAATGTGGTTTAAGCATGTCTGTTATGTACGGTGGTGCGAAACCATTTAACGATTTAAAAACAAACAATAAAATCTTAAAATTAATTCTAAAATTGACAGGGAGCCAGTGCAGCGAAGCCAGGATGAAAGTGATCTGTTCATGCTTTTTGGTGCCAGTTAAGAGCCGAGTAGCATCATTTTGGACAAACTGTAGGCAAGCCAGGGAGGTTTGGTTGATCGCAGCATACAGGGCATTACTGTAGAAAACAACAAACTATACAATATTACAGTTTGTTGTTTTCATTACATCTTTCAGTCAGTTTCTCAACATTAAAGGAGCTATACCTGATTCTGCACAGTTCTGAACCAAGAGTGAGGAGAACAGTTTGGTTTGAACTGTAAGCCCAAATAATTTTTCCAGTGAGAAACACTCCTACTCTACATGCATGTGAGAACACGCACATCTCATACGTGTGCATGAATTTCAAGAGGAAACTCTGGTCTTCCAGTGAATTTACTGTTTTGGTTGCAGTAAATGGCTGCATCTCATGTAAATTACTTTTTTGTTTTTTTTTCACTTAAAGGCCCACTATATAACTTTTCGACCTTAAAACTCAGCTTTCCAGACTCGTTTGATGGCACAGTGACAACTATTATGTGCATTTCTAGGGCCATCGCAGCCCAACACTGCCCCGCGGCTGACAAACCACACTAGAGAACTTTTATACCCGGGACGCCGCCTGCTAAGTTTCGCTTTGCCATGTGTTACACTCTAGCACGCAAATGTAAACAAACCGGTCGTTTTGAGCGCACGTCGGTGGATTCAGCAAAGAAATGTTTGAAGACATTATCGGAGGAAGAGAGGAAACTAAGGAGAGCCAAAGAAGAGCAAGAGATAAGACAAGAGTCGAGAAAAGACAGTTTTTTACTGTCTGGAGAGCGCTCACACTACAGGTAGGATCCAAGATGGATGCTGAATTAGCCATCGATAGGGGGCGCGTCACTGAAAAAATAGGCTATAAGTTATATGGTGGGTCTTTAAATCCACGGCAGTGCAAATGATAGCATAACAAACCGTTTCTTTCATAAACTGTGTTTGTTTACCGTAATTGCCTCACTGCAAAAATTTTGTTCACAGAATCATAATTATGATGCATTATGATGTTAAAGGCTACATCATAAAATCACATTCCGACTCAATAAAGTATTTAATCTGCCATTGCGATTGAATGTGATCTTGTGATATAAAGCAGTTTGTGTTTGTTGTTTTATATAAAGTTCGACTGTGCGCTAAATGCTAACGTGACTTTGTCATGGCACAGTGTAAATATTATGTATTATATACGGTTAAGAGAGACACAGAGGTCGACGCGGTCAAACCACCAGAGGTAGAGCAGTAGCCGAGGACGTGGTCCGGGTATAGAATGCTACTAAAGAAGAAAGTACTTGAAAAGAGTCCAAATTCAGTCCGAGGCGGTCCCGTACAGCTCTCCACTTCGAGTACGATGTACCAAGATTTACACGACCTTTATTCCTCTTGTGCTTCAAATCTTTCTTCTCTTTCTCAGCTCTGATCCTTTTAGGCTGTTTTGCTGTGTATGCAGTGACAGCCAGTGGAGGTATCCCAGCTTTCCCCTCGCTGGCCATGCTGTTCTGTTTACAAAATCTGTGGTGCAAACACTAGGACAAACGGCGTTGTTGCTATAAAAGTCCCCCGTTTAGCAATTGGCAGTGGAAACCTGTCATGGAAAGTTTAGAAGCTAGTTAGCATTAGCAGTTTCCACCAACAGCAATCAATGAGTAATTTATTTCTATAAAATTACCTCTTTTACCACATTATATATTATGTAAAAAGCATTTTTCTCAACGTGGTTGAAATAATATCAGGTATATTTCCTTTAAAAGGTAACCATTGTCCAAGTGTCAGAATTCCATAGGAAAGTGTCATATAGGTGTTAGTGGAGAACATCTGCTTCCAAAGCTGTGAAGACAGCACTTTATGCCTTAAATTACCCCTACATGTTCACTTTGTGATTCTTTAAAAAAAAACTATAAAACAATTGATATGTATATATATATATATATATATATACACTTATTTGCGTCATTTGCACATGGATTAGCACAACACAGATTGCAAGAACAGACTGTGCATGAACTGGGAAAGTAAAAACAGATGGGGGATGGAATACCACTTTTCAGTATATAATATATTTCCTTTATTTATTTTTGTAATGATAATACTTAATTGCCTCTTACTCGTCTTTCATAGATGTGTCCTCTTTCAGGGGTGTCGAACTCCGGTCCTCGAGGGCCGGAATCCTGCAGGTTTGCTATGTAACTCTGCTCCAACACACCTGACTCAAATTAATGAGTAATTGTGCAGAGCTTCATAGGCTGTTGTATCCTTTTTAATTTGAGTCAGGTGTGTTGAAGAAGAAAACATTGAAATCCTGCAGGACAGCGGCCCTCGAGGACCAGGCTTTGACACCTGTGTCTTAGATAGTTAAGAATGATTTGTGTTTTAGTTTTTTGGGCCTCTTATATTGCTGAATTGGATGTCTTGCTTTTTAGTAAAGGCTTATGGTTGAAAAACATTTATGTTGACTTTTGCCCCTTGTCACACTGTATAATGGGTTCTTATAGTATGTATGCATTAATATTACTGTGCACCAATTTATTTCTTTACATACTTTTCTTGAGTTGTAAGCGCTGCTTTCCTTTGTTAGGCTATTGAAGTTTCCCTCTTCCCATCTTTTCTTTTACTATCTACATGCCCTGTAGTCAGAGAACTGAGATGTACAAGTGTCTATTGAGAACCGCTAATTAGGTAGTGCCCTGCTGCAAACCGTGACCCAGATTTTTAGACCACAGCGCTGACCAGTCAGACCATCGCTGCTGTACAGTGGCAGCACCCTGCTTTCATTTAAAACAGCTTCAGTCAAGCGTAGAAAAAATGAACTAAAAGGACAGTCTTTTCCTCTCACTCCTTTTATATCACACTAGTTATTTAGGTTAGCTACAGACAACAGATGCAATATAACTATCAGTGAGAAAACCCTTATGAAGACAAGGCATAAGCAGGGGATCCCTTAAAATCTAGATGTTAGTGATAGTGATGCAGAGATGTCTACAGGTTGCTCAGGGATGTCCTTCAATGACTGTCCTGACATCCTGATGGTGATCAATGTAATGCATTTGAGTATTTAGGCATGTATGCTGCATGTTAGTTTTGCAATTCAAATAATCCTTCACTAGCTACTTTCTCTAATAAAACGTTTATTACTGTGACATTTAATCAAATCAACATGTCTAACCTGGTTTGTTGTCAAAAAACATGCAAATAAGAAAGGAAGGGGGTAAAAAAAAAAACAGTCTCACTATGTGTCTTTCTGTTGTAGCAGTCATTCAGCAGAGAAGAGGGTTGTGGAAGTTATAGCTTTGTTTGAATTTTTCTTGTTGGAAAAGATAAAAGCAATCCAAATGCATAACAGCAGTATAGGCTAATGGGAAGAAAGAACTCTACTTCAGATTTGAAGAAGCATCTGCAGACTGAGGACAGATCCACAACACCAGTCATTCTGCCAGTGCTGCAGCCCAAACACAACTGTAGCTAGCTTTTATTTGGCTAAAGCTGCATCTGTGAGAAAATTATGCTGGTTATGTGGTGAAGGAGATGATACCAACAACCATAGAGTCTCCATCTTTCTGCAAGACCATTAATGAAATCCCTACAACTTGTCAAGCTGTGTTTATTTAACCCTGCACAATTGGTTAGCCTATATGTTTATTTGTAAACATAAGCATTCTATAAAGTGCTGCAAGAGGGTATTTCACTGATGTTTTTTCTTACCTTGTATGCAATGAGAAAGCAGCAAAAACATTCAAAAATACCCAAGCAACTGGAAAAGGGTGTTTATTAATTTGGTAACACAAAAGTCCTCTACCAAGTTACTTTACTAAAAAAGAAAAAAAAGAAAAAAAGAAAAAAAAAGAAAGAAACATAATTTGATTACTTTTTTAAAGGAGGTAATCCTGTATTTCAACCAGTTACCTATAACATAACATTATCCAGCAGTAGTGGTGATGGTGCTATTGTGGGGCACTCGGTTAGAAGTGCTTCTAAAATGCAAAATATCAGGATCACAACTGTCCTGGCAACCAATCGGCTCAGGTAAGACTGACTGACTGACTGTCTTGACAAAGTCAAAGTTTGGATATGTTCTGTGGACACTAGTTAAAACAAGACTGAATTATTCAGCATAAGCAAGTTTGTAGAGGAAAAGGTGAGCTATGGAAGGAAAGATCAAATAAGAAGCCTTCCCATTCACACAAGGTAATATTGTCATTTACTACAGATAGTGTGTCAGAATGACTGACATCATGGAACTACTTTTGGTGCCTTTTTAAATTGCTGGGCAATTAATCAAAAATTAATCAAAACTGTCATTCAGAACCAAAAATCAATGTAACCGTGCTCATGCTGATTATTTAAATTATTTCTCTTAAATATATTTTGAAAATATTCATTAAATGAGCTTATATAGTTCAACTGTGTGAGCTTCTGTTCACTTAAAATCAGCATGCTTTTCTATTATGAAAATATTTGCTACAAAAACTTTCAGTTAGCTATGAGGGCTAAAAATAAACCAATACTAGAATAAAGGCTAATTAATCGTAATTGAAGTAATATGTTCAATTAATCGTGATATTCATTTAAGGTCATATCGTCCAGCCCTAGTCCTTAACTTTTCAACCTTACTCATTCGATGGCACAGTAGCAGGCAGATGTAAAGATAGATAGATAGATATATAGATGTATACTTTATTGATCCCCGAGGGGAAATTCAACATTTCCAGTACAACCCATCCAAGAACAGACAACAACATAGACATAACAACGGATCAGGTAGACTGAGGCAGCAGCCACATAACGGCGCTTAAAGCATCCAGGCGCTCCTTAGCAGAGGAAAAAAGATGACATGAGGAAAGGGTGGATGTGGGAAAAAAAGAGGCACCTCTGCACTGCGCCTGCGTAGAGCACACTGCACAGGTACAACAAAAAAAACCTTAGTACACACATAAGCACATATTCAGACAGTCACAACATTAGGCAACATGGGGAGGGCGGGGGTGGGCGGGTACGGGGGGTGGAGTAGAGTAGAGTTCAGGGTCTGACGGAGGCGGGTGGGGGGACAGAGCATTAGTGTACATATTTTACCACAGGGGAATGTGATAAGTCAGGGAGCCAAATTAAGATAACAGAATTGTTTTTGGGACAGACAGAGCTTGTTTTGTCTGCCTTGAGTCTTTCAGTGGTCTCTCACAGCGAATCCAAAATGTCAGAATACGGGGGTCAGATCCCTCTAAGCCGAGCAGACACCCTCAAGTTGGAATCCACGGTCCAAATGCCGCCTTGAAAGTTCGCCTGTGTCTTTAAGATTCTCAGACACTTTCCGTCTCCTTCAGCACACAGCTGCAGCTCAAAGTGGGAGGGAGGAAGGGGGAGAGTAAGGAGTGCTCTGCTCTAGCTGAGCTCGGCAAGGGAGGGGGAGGAGCTTTGCAGAATGGGAGGTGCCATGCAGTAGCAGCCATTTTGTCTCCCCTTGTTAGCTTCAATAGAAAATTTAGGGATTTCTCAAATATGGATAAATGAGTGAGAGCAATCTGCGGGGCATGTTTTTGGGAAAGGAATGACATGATTTGATTTTGGATTTATTTATTTATTCCATTCATGGTTTAAATATAAATGCATTTGTTAAGATCTTTTTTTTGGTTCATTTCTCATACACCACAAATGAAAAGGAGCAGGAAGAAGATAAACTCATAACACCTGCCCCTTTTCTATACATATCTATTAGGTACTAAAGTTACACCGCTGCCACAATCATGAAAAGACAGAAAATAAAATAACATACTATTCATGTATTCCCTTCATCCTCCATTACGTAAGAACTAATTGTTTCCTTCTTAAACAGAAAAATACTTTTACAACTCTTCAAGTTATGATTTAGTGAATTCCATCATTTAACACCTGCAACAGAAAAACACATTTGTCTCATAATTAACCGATCCGGTTTGAAGTTCAACCATCGTCTGCTATCCTCATCTTCTAGTACAAATAAATTCTGTAAATTTTCTGGTAAAGTATATTTATTATTATTAAAGTCTGAAACTCAATCAAATCCATTGTTTTCAAAAAACCGGACAAAATAAAAAGTCTGTGTGTTCTCTATAACTTACTTTATGAATTATTTTAAGGGCTCTTTTCTGCAACAAAAACAAGGGGGTGATGCTACTTTTATACGTGTTGCCCTTCCCCACCAAACAATAGGTCATATATGGTAAGACCAGTGCATAATACAACCTTCTCAATGTGCTGAGATCCAAAACTGGTTTCTCTTTCTGTCCTCTCCACCCCAACCGGTCGACGCAGATGGCCGCCCTCCCTGAGCCGGGTTCTGGTTCTGCAGGTTTTTCCTTCTTGTTAAAAGGGAGTTTTTTTCCCCTCCACTTTTTTTCCCCTTTTCCCCTCCACTACAGTGCAGTGTACTACACTGCACTGTAACTTTACTTTATTTAAAATATATATATTTTTGGCCACCTTTGATCTTGTGTATGCTATGTGCTTTTTCCATGTTAGCTTGTCATCCAATAGGACACCCAAAAACCTAAATTCATTCAATTCCTCCTGTTTTCTGTTACTAAAAACCATAAACTTTGTCTTTTCCAAATTGAGGGTTAACATGTTATCACCAAACCTTTAATCATTTAATTTCTAACGATTTTTAAATCCTCACCTGAACAGAAAAAATTGGTGCCGTCTGCAAACAAAACAAATTGCATCAATTTAGAAACATCACAAATATCATTAATATATAAAGTAAATAGTTTTGGATCCAAAATTAAACCTTGTGGGACTCCACATTTTATAATCTTTGTAACAGAAGTACACCCTCCTAACTGTACATATTGTTGTCTTTTATGTAAGTAACTACTAAACCAGTCTAACGCCACACCTCACACACCATAATTATACAAGAGAATGCTGTATAGTATCAAAAGCCTTCTTTAGATCCATAAAAACACCAACTGTATATTTTGACTCTCACAGAGCAAATTATTCTTTTCAATAAATGTTTCTAATCTTTTGGAAAACAGTTTCTCTTTTATTGAAATCCTGTTTATTACCCGTGGTAATAGTTCCATGGAAATATTCTTTCGACAAGTTGGAGCAGGTGCAACTTTTCAGGTGAAGCGCAGATTCTTTCTTTTTATTT
>JAOXYM010000024.1:11612483-11623841 GCA_028567055.1 Leptatherina wallacei | reverse complement strand
ACGCTGCATTGTGCCGTCATGAGTAAACATCTACCTTATTGTAAAGTTTTTAACAACAGTTAAACATTTTTAACCTTGTTATTTACCAAAAGGCAACTTTTCTGTACGAGTCTCTCTGTAAAACTCCTCCTACCCCTTTGCCGTTAAGTCGGCATCTGAAAACCTTCTGCTGTAAGGGGTATTCAGCCCTACCCCTCGCCCCAAAAGAGAATCGAGACACCCCTTGGTCTCTCGTGAACGCGCAAAACGTAGGGGAAGGGCTAAGGGGGAGAGTTGAGATTGGGCCTTAAACTCAACTGCAACAGATTAAGAAAGGATGAAAAAGTTTTATAGTGCTGTTTCTCAGCCACAGGATGCTACTGGGAAGTGTCGGCTCTAGAAATGCACACAATAGATGTCAATGTGCCATCAAACGAGTCTGGAACGCAGAGTTTTAAGGTAGAAAAGTTTAGGACTGGGTCTTTAAAGATCAAAAACCTATTTTAGTATATTAAAACAACACCATGAAACCCACAATATAGACTCTTTAATGACTACCTATATATCTCCTGTATTAGCTGATGTCTCAGTCTTCTGAACAAATATTGAAATTTTTCAATTTGGAATATCTTCACAGACACCAGTCACTCTATTCACTAGTCACTATGTATCATCTTACTGCTTCTCTTAAGCCAATTAATTTACTTTAATGAACTCTTCAAGTAGCATTTGTACTTTTTTTGCAACTTAGTGTTATACTGGTTTGCTGTGTCATAACTGTATTTTTATCATTGTTACAAAGTGTTGGTAAGTGCAATATGATTAATGATTAAATCTAAGGGGATATGTGCAGAACAAAGGGAAAATAGTACACTGTCTGTAGCAAAGGCATCCGTGTACAGCTAGCTGTGTCCACTGAAGTGGAAAACAGTGTCTGCTCAACCATCAACCTGTCTGACCCGCTGACCACTATGCTACAATGTGCAGCCTTGTCACAAGATGACCTCAGTGACTCACCGTAGTCTGAGCAGTCGGCCGTTCCTCCTCACGCTCTTACATAAGTTCTGCCTCACTATTCTTGTCTGCCGTCCTTCTGTTTGCTCTCATCTCTCACATTTGTACCACTTTCTCTGTTACACAGCCTTTTTTTATTATTTTTTTTCCAAACCAACATCGTTCATTGTGCTTCCGTGCTCCTTTCTGCCTTTCTCTCTCTGTTGCTCCTTCCTCTGCTGCTCCTTTTCCCAGACCTACCCTGCTGGGCTTTGGCGGGCAGCAGGCGATGACAGTTGTATTAGCAGTCGATTTTGAGGTCACTTTCGCTCAGCGCCACTGAGACTCAGATATGCTGCCTGAGCCACAGAAACAATGAGAGAGGAAGACAGAGGTACTATAGTAAATAGAAAAAAGAAAAACAACAGAAATATGTATATATATGAAAAATACAGAGAATATTTGTACTATATGGAGGGGGGGGGGGGAGTAATGGATCAGTATTATGTGTGAAAAAGTATCTGAGGTAATATGAAAATACATAATTTGCACATGGAATGATTAATTTACTGCTGCACTGAATGAAAAAAGAGCTTCTCATGACATATGAACTCCACCTACATATGTTTATGTTTGTTTGCAGAACTACTTTCAGCTTTAAAAAAAAGCAAGGGTGAGACCTAGTGCCTGCACGTGTGGGTGTAAAATCCAATGGAGACAGGCCCACCATGTCTTGATTGACATTTAATCACTATGGCAACAAGCAAGCTGCAAGTGTCTGTTCCCCTGAGAGCTTTCCGTTGGCAGGTTGCAGGAAATAAGGACACTGAGGACTTTCCCACCGAGCGTCAACACTGTCGTATTACACAACTTTTATATGAGATAGCCAAAATAGCAGATCCCTGTCAGCCCCCCCGGCCACCCCCAGGATTGTGGGGGCCCCGGTTGTTGCAGAGTTTTTGGGTGCTAGGCATCATCACTAACCGGTTCCCATCTCAGTGGGGCTTCATCTTCTAGTGGCTTTGTGTTCATTACAAGCTTCTGTAGAAGATTTCAGGTTGAGAGGAGCAACAGAATGACAGTGACACTTTCTGGTTTCCAGATGGTGTTTGTCTCTGCAATGTGGTCTGGCTCTGTGAAATGTTGAGTCATCTGTGCTCTGTCTACCTGCACTCAGATGCTTGTCTCTTAAACTTTGAACAAGGTGCAGAATCAGTTTGAATAGTTGAGCAAACACAAGCATGTACAGTTGCTCTGGTATTTGTGCATTGCAATACTGACGAAAGGAAGACAGGCAGGAGGTGGGAGACAGGGAATCCCTGAAAATGTGAAGTGCAATGCAGAGCTTGTTTTTTGTATCTGCTCAGCATCTTTTTCTAGTGCACACTTACACAACCCAGCTCAACTTCCATTTCATCTACAGGTAAATTTGCACAAGGGTGTTCAACAACTCGCAGAAAAATTCATCTATAGTTACCATAGCATCGCTTGTAAGCGCACAGACCCCTGCTGAGGTCCAAGTGCGGGGGCGTTTGAGCCCTCTGCAGATGGTGTCATCCGACGCACCACCCAGCGGGGGTCCACTCAAGGGTGCAGATACTTTCAGTTGATGTTTTGCACAAGATGTTTTGTTTTAATGTGCTTGTTTTGCAGGTTGATACGAGACAAGAGCTGTTCCATCGTCTGCCTGAGGCTGCATGACTCTTGATGTAGTTTTAACGGGTTGTATCTCATTTGTTTGATTCATTGCACTTTTTTCTAATACGCAATAAAACATGATGCAAGCCAAATTTAGGCTTACAAGTGCATTTGAAAAGTTTTCCAAAGTGCCTGTTTGTTGTAAAATGGGCCAATTTGTATCATGAAAGATTCAAAAGAGCAAGCTTAATCAAACACAGTGTGAGCGCAGCAGATATTTGAGCCTGTTTTCATTAAAAATAATAAATGAATTAAAAAACACAAAAAAATTGTGCAATATATATATTGTACTTTTTAAAAAATAATTTCAAAAGGACTCATGATGATGATGAAGGTGGGTTGTATTAATCACTTTCTAATTTTATGTACAGTAGTGTATTCTAAAACTCTGTTACTAAAACTCAATATCTTTTGACTATTTCTACTCTTCTGGCTTTAACCATGATTACATGGCCTCCCTTATTCTTTTGAGCTGTCAGGTATCATTCCACTTGCAGACTCCTCCTCTGAGAACTGGGTAAAAGAGCTAAAAGCCTGAGGCTGTGCTCTTACTGCATCGGCTCTCTGCTTCACTCTGGAAATTCCAGTTTCTCTCAGTCGCTTACTCATGCACAGCTTGGCAGAGACAAGAGAAGGCTGACCAGGGACTCAATGATGTGGGGTTAAAAGGACTTAACACACATGCTCGGGAAAATAGTATGCACACTGTTTGAGAGTGACACAACTAAGAATAGTGCAACTTGATTGTTGAGAAATGGCATCACCTAAAGTTAGCTGTATGGAAAAGACTCAAGGGAATATTCTGCTTATTACCCACACAAGGCAAATATTGGTCAGACAGTGAGCCAAATCTCTTCACAAGTAAAAGTTCTGTTACTTTGCACAAGCGTTATCATATAAAAGTGGTCATTAATCTCAAGTTATTATACAGAGGTGTATTAAACAAAACTGATTTGACTACTGAGCTACTTCTGCCATTAATTTTATAAGAGCAGCCTGCTTAGTGATTTCTTCCTAAACTTAACCAAACAGATAAAACAGGCACAAAAAAATAAAGTAGCAATTCCTTTTAAAAAAACACCAAAAAAAAGTTAAATGTGTCTGTGAGGGTTTTCAATCATCCAGGTCATGGACTCCAACATAGGTTGAATCAAGTCAACTGGGCTGGGTTTAGTTTCTTAACATTTCGCTCTCATCCGGAAAAGCTTCTTCCAACTGATGTTTTAGAGACTATGGCCATCGTTGATAATCATGACTCACCTGAAGTCACCTAAAGGCCCATTTATGCTGAGTTTCTCTTGAGGCTAAAAGCCCATTCATGCTTGACGCTAAATGCGGATGCGGAGCCTTCTGTCCATCTCCTGGTTCCTAATTTGGTCTGTTTCCCGGGCTCTTGCAGATGCATCTCCTGATTCAGTAAACAGAGCAGTACCACTTAAAAAATGTTGGGGCAGTGTTGAGCAGTATAGCTGACATGTGACCAGCAAGAACAAAGAATGTATTAAATTGCCACACAGACCACCACTGCCTACTGCGTTGCCTCTTTTTAATGTCTCTTCCTGAGAATGTATTATCACGATCTCCTTAACTGTCACCATGTTTGCTGTCGTCCAAAAATGAAACTCTGAACTCTGCACTGCTCTCTAGTGGATGTATTACCTAACAATTAAACCAACGTAAAAGACGCATGGAAGTGTGAGGGCAGTAACGTCTGAAACGGATGTACCTTTTTAATTATGTAGAAGGAGCATAAATGGGCTTTAAGTGCATTCTATGTATCATCAATCGCCTTGGGATTGCTGAAATGTTGCTATTGTAGGTGGTTGAAAGGGATGTCAAAGTCCTCCTATATTAAGTGAATATTCTCTACTTTGACATAGATGGCCTCTTTCACTCCCTGCTAAAACCCCTTCTTTTCTCTGTCCAAGAGACTTCTCTTGTCTGTTCAAAGGAGACAAGTCCTTTTATCATTAAGATGCAGGAAAAGAGATGAGTCCTAGAATGACTGGAATGAGTTGGCTCTCTCATGTTTAGCCATCCATCTGTTAAGTGGTTGTTTGGTTCCCCCCCCCAAAGAATAGCTCATTGCAGTCCTCTATGCACTGCATTCACAGGGTTGCTTTTTGAGGGCATGAAGGATGGGAGTGAAACAGTTTAAAAAAACTAAACCTAGTCCCGTTAACTTGACTCAACCTAAATTAAATAAAGAGTGTCTACAAATAATGTTTTCAGCTCAAGAATCAGTATTATTTAAAAATGACTTTCCAGTGGCATTGATTTTGTGGCACCTGAAATGTTAATCCAATATGGCACCCCAACTTAATCTTGTATCGATGTTATGGGATTTTAACACATTACTTTTTAAATCCTCAAGAAGAACATACGTTTTAGTGAGCCTCTGATTTCTTTAGGGTCACCATGACATTGATCTTTATGTTCTTTATTGTATTTTTTTAGCTATTAGAATATAGATTCTCATAAAATCAGGCTTTAGGGTCAATCACCTAGCTTGTGATGAGCAACAAAATGCGTACTACAGGTCTCTCATAGAGGAACGGTTATCAAAGGCTCTGAACGTCACATGCCTGCACGCAGTAAAACTGTGAGGATGTTGCTCTGGATTAATGTACCAGCGGTTACGCCAGTTTCATGGAAATCCTCTGAAAACTTAACTAGAATAGAATAATTCATATGAACCGCGGGGAGAATTAAGTTACCAAAGTGTAACAGCAGAATCTCTTCATGTTTCAGCCCAGCATGAAGTACAACTCCTAATAATAAAACCTGCATGCAAATTTCACACTTTTACAATTATCTATTAGGGTAGAACTAAAGTCAAAATTTTTCCTTGTCTTGCAGACCTACGCTTTGTAACACTTCACAATATCTCCCACATTAGTCATTTCCTCTCAACAACAGGGCAGCCCCGTGTCTCTTAGCAGTAACTAGCATAATAAACATGACTTGTCGTGCCGTGTTGAACTCGACAGCAACATGGAAACGCAGAATTTAGTGTCGGACTGACAACTTTTCACTGAAATTTACCGTGCTGCTGTTGGGAATTAAATCCTTTCTGTTAATATTCTTGACCCACTTTTGTTGAATTGTGTTCTGCACGGAATCATTGTAAGCCCAGAGGTCTAAGACTAGGGCAATCTTCATGCATTAAAAGGTCCGTGTTCTTCACATTCAGCTTTTTTCCACAACTGAAGTATTCCACTGTTTTTGTAGAAACCAAGAACTGCGCAAATCTTCCCAGATTTCCCCAAAATCGTTAAGAAAATGACCTGAACTTTCCTCACAAACACATCTGACAAAATGCCACAGCAAAAATGGCAGACAGTCTATACAGTCTATATTCATTTATTCCATTTTTATATTCACTACATTTGGCTGGATTAGTCCATAGGCAGGATCTGCCTTTTAAAACCCTCTTGTTTGAATTGTTAATTAATTTCAGTCATACAGTCTGGAAAATGTATGGGAGATGTGTATTATGCACTGTTCCCATACTGATTGCTTCTCAGACAACACTCAATACTTTAAAAAATAGTAAACAATACTTTCTCTAAGCTGAAATAGAATTAAGGGTAAAAATATAAGACAAGAGACTGGTCTTACATTTATTTGACCTACATATTAAAATTTTTGGTAGAATGCCAACACATTGTTCTTTACATTCATTGAAACTACTTTCACAAAATGTGACGTTGCTCCAACAGCATTTATTCAGAAAAAGGATTTAATTGCGGTCACATTTTTTTCAGCTTTCAGAAAATTGGATAAAAGGGCTGAGGGAGCATAGATGAAACATGAAAGGAAAAGTATGAGCACACTACGTGAAGATAATAAATGAAAAAAAATTGTTGGCTGGCTGAGAGTGGAAAGCAAAATAATAATGATGACAGTGAAAGAGCAGACATGTTTAGAGTGGGTCACAACCAGAGGAGCCATGAGAGGCTTTTCTGCACCGTGCAAAGCAGGTTTTGATCTCAGTCTCCAGGCCCCATAAATGCTCCCTGATCTTGCTGGGATTTTTTTTTTTTTTACTTTTAAATCTTGCTATCACATCTTTCTACACAGCATGACTTGACCCGGTTAAAGCTATTCCTGTCTTGATTGTACTGGGAGATATTTATTTAAACCTATTATGGCCTTGAAATGCACAAGTGAGATAGGAATTTTACTTGAGTATGTTATGATTTGTTGATATAATAGTATTTTAGTTGCAGGTGTGTTGATGGTTTTCAGATATGCGAAAGGTGTGAAAATTATGTTTGAGTTCCTCATAGTTTGACCTGCAGCATTTTTACTGGCACTGTGATGCTGATAAGAGTTTAGCAACAGTAAACTGTGCTCACTTGTTCATGTCCTCTAAGAAGCTGTGTGCAGGGTGGTAGAGCGGTCATTCTTTTCTCTGACTCTGGGTCAGTGCACATCCTCACAAGGAGAGCAACTGCCATTGAAGCCTCTCCTAATGACTTATTGACTGGGTGCCACTGCGCAAGCTCTGTCCAGGGTGCTTCAAAGGTAAGGCTGGTAGGCCTGCGATGTGTTCTTTGACAGGACAAGACTGTTTGAAGCCAACTATGCCTTGTCTTGCTCTCTGACACAGATGAAAACTTGGGAATGCAGTAGAATAAGAAAAACTGAGCAAGAGCAAGTCTCTTACATATTTGAACTGGATGTTCTGTCAAATTTTTATATTTTCATCTCTGTGTACATTTTGTGTTAGACTGTGTTACTTCGAGACAGGCCTGCTTTTATCCTGTTTACTGGGTTTCTTCTCTTTAAATTTTGGACCCATTTACATCAGTGCAAGTGTGTGTCTATGTTGGTGTTATATTTTGCTGCTTACATCCTTGCTTGCTTTTAGTAACACAGCCTGACCGTAACATATTGAGACTTTCTGAAGAGATTTCTCTCTCTTGTGTACTGCCTTTGATGAAAGTGTGTCACGGACTTGAGAGATGTAGCCGTTTGATCTGGTCTGATGTGAGTTGGGGAGGTGACCTGGGTACAAACAGACACAAGCATGCACATGTACGCAAGCTAATTATCTGTTCCCAGATGTTCTATTTTTGGATAGCAGAGCAACCCTGGCACATAAGGAATCCATATGAAGGGACAATAATGACAAATGTCTTCAGAATTAACTTGTTTACCAAAAGAGATGCAAAAAAATGTAAGTAGAGCAATGATGTTGCTGAGGAAATCTTGTTCCAGCACTTAGATTTCAGCCCTGATCTGTATATTAATACTTAATCTATAACTTTTTTTTTTATTTGATTCCATATTTATGTGTCTAAATTAAATTACAGCAACCTTTTTGTAGTTGTCAGATGGACACACACTGTCATATCAAAGAGATGTGCCACGTTATCTCACAATTTAAATTGAATTTAAGTTAAATATTGTCATTGTCATTAACACTTTCGGTATTCATCTGATAGATACCGTAAAACACAGCAGTTGGCTTTGTCAAAACAAAAGATAGATGATGTAGCTGTCACATTTAACTCTCAGTTTAAAATGGCAATTTCAAAGAATGCATGTCTCATTTGGCCACATGCTGCTCTAAAAGGAATGTATAATGTCAGACAGGTTATATAAAAGTATTTAAACATCAATTTTCCTTTAATGGGGACTTTAAAATCCTGTTATTTTTCTCTCTAAGTTTTTCCCTACCTCTCCTGCTCACATATATGTGAGGAACCAAGGAGTGAACAGAAGAGGCAATAAGAAGAATCAAAGATGAGAAATGAAAAGAGAATAGTGCCTCTCACACATTTATAGAGCAAGAGTACAAGTAGTTCTTTGTCAGCATGGTATCTTCTGTATCCTTTATCACACTGTGGCCTACAGTGTGATTATTCATTCATTCATTCATTCATTCATTCATTCATTCATTCATTCATTCATTCATTCATTCATTCATTCATTCATTCATTCGCCCATCCATTCATTCATTCATTCATTCATTTCTTTACCATGTAGTCCAATTCAGAGTTGCGAGGGGCTGGAGCCTATCCCAGCAGTTAGCAGGTGAGAGGCAGGGTACAGCCTGGATAGGTCACCAGTCTATCGCAGGGCCCAGTGTGATTATGTTAATGATAAATCAATCCACAATTTTGCTGAAAATGATCAATTTTTAATTTTGAACAGGGATAGAAGGGTGAGTATTTCAATATTTGCACTCACCATTACTATGTGGAAATTTAATGGAAATGGAATTCCAGAAATATGCATTACCGGCAGAAATGTATGTTCATGAGGGGCATAAATTTAGGACTTGACTTCAAGAGTCTTTTAGCAATCAAATTTCAGGTTCCTGGGTTGATCAAGTGTTTCCCTTCTACAGAGGCTGAAGCTCCTTGATGTAGCAACCCTGGGTTTGAATCCCAGCCATTGGCCCCTTGCTCCATGTCATCACCTTACTCTGCCCTCTTCCTGTCAAGCACCTTAGTAATGAATGCAACTAGTTTTCGAAAAATGCTTAAAGAATGTCAATCGTAAGACATTTTATCTTGGGCTTTATGAATTTTCTTGCTCAGTATTTCATTGAATACAAGCACTGTTAAAACAGTATTTCTGGTAAATCGGGTGTTTTTTCAAACCACTTTTAAAAATAATGTGATTGTATTCTAAGTCGGATATTTTTTCCCTGAAAGATAAATTATGGCTCACAATAAAACTGCTGAATGGCTCATATCAGCTGGCTGCATGAAGATGGTGATTAATGACAAAAAAAAAAGAGATGTAGCCTACAATATATATTTTAACTCTGTATTATTAAATAACATTTCTGTGCATTTTCTTGTATTTTTCATACTGGTATCAACCAAATCTTTCAATACAGGATTATTTTATTCAACTGTCCACTTGACAAATAGATCGGCATTCCCTTGTTAGTGGTGGATTCCTTAGCCCTCAGTGAGAAGACAAAGACGTCAAGATGTCCTCTTTCTCTTTTGCTTTCATTTTCCGTTTCTCGATCTCTGTCACTATGTGTCTGTCGCCCTTCCACTTTGGAGTTTCGTGTGCACTCATATTGACAGCTTGTTTTTCCCCACAAAGTGCTGAGTTTTTGAGAGACTGTCGTATCCCATTTGCCATTTAATATTTCAGCGTGAGTTGTTTCTGGGTGTTGTTGCTGCAGGGTCTGCTATACAGGGATTGAACTTTGTTGGCTTGCTTGGAAATCTGCTATAGAGAGGATGATATGAAATGGTTTCAAATAAAGTTTGGTTGTTTTTTTTAAAAATCACAGCTCCAACACAATGCCATGTTATTGAGAAATTCCTAAACTGGTGTGCGACATGTTTACAGCAACTCTAGGTTGAATGAATGAATGAATGAATGAATGAATGAATGAATGAATGAATGAATGAATGAATGAATGAATGAATGAACGAATGAATGAATGAATGAATGAATTTTATTTTTGGTCACAACAAAATACATTGTACACTAACAATTGACATCAAAACCAAAAAAAGAAATAGGCGGAAGCACCTGGCTTCTAGTAGCCTATCCTTAAGTTCCTTAATTTACCCAGGAAACAACCAAACATAGACCTTATTAAATAAATATATATATCAACACTTTCTTTCTTTTTCAATTAAGTTTTCATTTCACAATTCCTGGTAGTCATTGATTAATTTGTATTTTAAATGTCTTTTAAACTTTAACATAGAACTGCTTCTTTTAAATTTGTCACTGAGTTCATTCCCCAGTTTAATTCCTAAAACAGAAATACACCGTTGCTTGACGTTTGTTCTAACTTTGTGTCTTTCTAAAATAAATAAACCTCTTAAATGATAAACTTATAGGTTTGTTGAACAACCTGATTGTTACTAGCTCTTTTCACCTTTCTTTCCTCACACTTAACAAATACAGTTTGGAGTGAAAAATGGTGACAGAATCCCCATTAAACATTTACCTGATGCTACATTCTAATATTATAAGACAAAATGTTTAATGATGTGGGCCAACCAGGTAGTTCGGCAGTGGAGTCTTAGGTAATTTTAGCTGGGTAGCTAGGCATCTTGAACATGTGAATGGGCTGATTCACATGCATGTGATTCGGGCGTCGATAATATCGGTTCTCATTAACTCTGAAGGGAGGGATGTCTTGCACTGCCAAACTAAATTCAAGGTTCATTGATATGCTTTGCTAGCAATCACATAAATCACCTGATTAATTGTGTGTCTGGTTACATGGCTGATTGACACCACATGTCCAAGCATCAAACTCGCCCACCATTGAGTATTAAGCATCACATTCATGTGAATCAGGCCCTCACACTATGCAAGACAAGGCAAGTTTATTTGTATAGCACATTTCCTGTACTAGACAAATCAAAGTCCTTAACATACAACATTAAAAGCATTACAGATGGTGCAAAGAAAGACTTAAAAATTAGTAAAAGGCAGCAACAAATAGCAAAAATCACAATAAAATCATTTAAGAAAAAAATATATGAATAGAAAAAAAGAAAGCTTGTCTAAGGTCACAATAGCTCATAAGGTTTGTGCTGCTTATTGGCTGCCATTAGCAGTCTTACTATTAACTTTAAATGTGTCAGTGCACAGTGGTTGTCTGTCTCCATGTGTTGGCCCTGTGATGGACTGGCGACCTGTCCAGGGTGTACCCTGCCTCTCACCTGATAATTGCTGGGATAGGCT
>JAOXYM010000024.1:11596448-11609090 GCA_028567055.1 Leptatherina wallacei | reverse complement strand
TGCAAGAGCTCTTAGATCCAAAGACTCAGGTCAGCTAGTCCAGACTAAACATGGAGAAGCAGCTTTTAGCTGTTATGCTGCAAACCAGTAGAACAAACTTCCAGTGGAGATTAAACTTTCACCAAATGTAGAAACTTTTAAATCCTGGTTAAAAACATTTCTTTTCTCATGTGCCTGCATGAAATCTGCATGGTATCTTTTAACTTATCTAGACTGTTGCTTGCTTTGATCATTTTAAATTAATTTAGTTTTTTTTTTAAACGATATCATGATTTTTTCAATGTCTTAATATGATTTTGTTTCTCTCTATATTTTATGTACTTTTTAATGCTTCTTCTGCACCCAGCTGTAATATTTTTTATATTTTATGTAAAGCACTTTAAATGGTCTTGTTCATGAAATGTGCTATACAAATGAACTTGCCTTGGCTTGCCTAAAAGGCAGTGAGCGGCTCAAAGTTTGACAGGAAAACCAAGCTCCTCTAGGTTTTGCTTCCTGTTCATCTTTTATTGGCACGCTTTTAGGAGGTTATATGATTTTGTTTTTCAAGTTCATGACCAGACAATATAAAGTAGCCTTTCTGACTCAAATTTCTCAAGGGTCAGGGTTAGATGAGTAGCCTCATGACAGATGGGATGCTTTCTATGGTAAAAAATAACACCATATTTTTCCATTTTGAAGAGTTTACTGTAACTTTAGCAGGATGCAGTATTGGCACACAGGCCTGAGTCATTTTGGTTCAGTTGAGCACAGCAATTGCACACAGCTTTAGCCTTGAACTATGTGGAAAATGGTCAGTGATTGAGTACAGTTTTTTTTTTCATTTTTCATTTAAGAAAAAAAAAAACTTAAATAAGCCCAGCCAGGAATTCCCAAAGTATCATGAGTTTGGTTGATTGCTCTTGCCAACGCTTCCAGAGAGATGCTGCATAATTAGGTAACGTAAGACTCACTGCACAGAATAAAAGGCAGGGGAAAGCCTAATGAGCAGAACAAAAATGGAAGAAAAACATTGGGGGTGGGGGGGACAAGATGAAGGCAAACAAGGAATAGGAGGAGATTGTTCAGCCTGAAGATGGATGTGCTGGGGGATTTGTGAATGAAACTGACACCTTGGCATGGTGCCCATTCATGACACAGCAAGGTTTTCCCCTGCCTTTCTTCCCAATCCTCCTCTTCTGCCCTCTCTTCTTTTTTTAAATCAGAAGACTTCCCAGACTGCAACATGTTGGAATCCAGTTACCATCACTTAGCAACTCTCAGGATTCTTCAGGTCTCTCAGATTTTTTTTTTCTGTGCCTCCATCACATGATTTTTAAATAATACTTTCAATTATTGTTAAAATACAATTATGTCTTGCCACCTTACCTTAATGAAAATAATTTACTTACAGAGACATGGATGATGAAAACAACGTATTGCAATTCTAATAAATAAATTCATTATTTGATCTTTAAGTTTTTAACATGAAAACGTTCTTATATGAGTCTCCAGTCAAACTTTGGACTCGGAAGATGTGCATTGTCTAGTTTAAAGGATTTTCGTGGTTTTGCATTTGTGGTTTTAAGGGATCATCAGTAAATTTTAGCAATCCCACCTTGTCATGTAGAAAACATAGCACTTATAAGATTAAAGTGCTCTCACAGCATATGAATTGTTTCTAGGTTGAGTCAAAAGAAGCAAAATATAATTCAAGTTCATGCCATCTGCTCTTCTGACCCACTTTATGTGTTTGACACATTTTGACATCTGATAAGATAAACAGAAAAATATGTGAAAGAGAGCAGCTTCATCAGGACTTTACTGTTTTTCCAAAACAATACAAAATGATGCAAGAATGTGGAAATTTGGAACTTATGTAGCATGCATTGGCCTATCTCACTCTATTTACCAAGCTCCAGTGTGATAGTTTAGTTTTTGAGAGCTTTAGTTTCATACAATTTTGGCCGGATTAACTTGTATATTCATTTAAAAGTTTGTTTTTGTTCGGCCTAGCACAATGTAGAGGCACTGATTGTCACAGAATAGGCAGTTCAATGCTCAGGAGGTCGCTTCCATCATGACACAATGCCACTAGAAACAAAACAACTGCCAACTAAAACATTGTCTTCTCAATGATGACATTTAAAACTGGGTGGCAAAACTATTATGTATTAAACCTGTGGATAAATGTTCCTATTTCACAGTTTCAGGTTAGACTGGGCTTATAAAAAAGCTTAGTGTTTATGTTCAAACAGTGTTTGTGTCTGTGGAGTTGATGCAACGCAATAAAAAAAATCAATTCTGTCTTCGGTATATCAATTTAGTTCAAGAACAGTATTACTTAGTGTTTTTGTATGGTCATTTTCTTTGCTTCCACTTTATGGAAACACATACGCTTAGAAACACACACCACTTCAGCTCCCATCTAAACAACCACAGACACTCTCTTCCATCCTCTTGCTCTCTCTCTCTGCCCACTGATCTTGAAGTACTCTGCTGCAGTAATGGCCAACTTGTGTTTCACATGACATGGTACATGATCCAATGGAGAGAAATGAGGTTCTGTTAAGGATCACTGGCTCTTTCACATCTATGATATGTATGGTTGAAGCTAGTCAAAACCACTATGGAGCGTTGCTGTTAGTGACATTTTAACACAAGTCAAATTCTTTGGATTAACAAAAAGGAAGGGAAACTCTATCCATTTTCTGAACAGTAACTACATTTTTACTGGCCATTAGGACACACAAACCACATATATGGAATCACTAAATTTATCTGTTCACAGCTGCTTAAAAAGTCAGGTGAACCCTCCTTAAAATAAGGTCTTCCCACATTTTTACTTATACTATGCCTTTACAAGATCTTGTAAAAAACAAAAACTTAATTTCTGGTGAAATCAGAGTTAAGTAATGTTACTGAAGTAAACTAAGTTAAGATGTGGTTCTTAGCACATGTTCATCTTTCTTAATAATCTTGTGCATGTTTATTGTCCTTATTGAAAACAAATGTTTGAATTAGTATTCCTGTTGCCACGTTCTCCATCTTATCTTAATAAGATGTATGCAAATATTTCTGGGTTGTAACTGTAACAACATGATTGGCTAAATAAGTATTCCAGTTGGGTATATAATTTGCTTATTAAGGGGAGTCGCAGTCTGCCTGGCCAAAAAAAAAAGGTACAAGCCTTATATGGGATAATTTCTGCATGGACATCTTCCAGCTGGCAACAAGTTACGGGTCAGTTAACGCCAACTGATGCAAAGAGTAGCTTCTCATTTCTTAAACAACCATGTCGGAAGACACATCATGTGGTCGTGCAAACGACGTGTCTTTATAAGAAGACTCAAATCACTGGCATCCATCAACATGTTAATAAATCAGTTGCAGCATGTTTTTGTGCCCGTTATCAACTTTGCGTGTGTTTTAAGAGGTGCAAACCTTTGATAAATCAGGGCCTGAGTGTGCACACTTGACTGGCTTATCAGCAGTCCAGATCTGTCACTTATTAAAAATGTATGGGCATCTGGAGCAGAGTCCATTTCAAAACAGAAGACGGAACGGAAATTCTAAAATTGTAAGAAATTGGAGCTGTTCTAACAATTGAATCTTGACAGGTGAAAACTTTTAACACTGAAGCACACTAATTGAAGTGTCCACTGCAAAAAGTTTAACTTCCTTTACATTGGATCCTTAAAATCAACCACCATATATATATATATATATATATAAAAAACGGTATGATTTTTTCACACCCCTTTCTTGTCACACTATCAACCCATTATATACTTTGTATATGATACACTCTTTTTGCTGTATTTACACTCATCATAGAACTGAGGCACAGACAAGAGGATGGAGCTGCAATTATACACATGCTGCTTTTATTGATGACAAATGATTTTTGCATCTGTTCGAAAAGGCACTGAGTTTCACTGCATAGTGTGGGAGGAGGGTAAGTCCAGCGCTGGTGTTAGGGGGGTGGGCTTTGCCCTGTCAGCCTTTTGGTCTTCCTTGCATAGATTCATGGGAAAAATAGGGTCAGTCTACCTCTATCGATCAGGCCCCTCCCCCATCTAATTTTACTCCAATCTTCCATCTTCCCATCCTCCAACCCAGAATTGTAAAAGCAGACTGCGGAGTTTAAGCTGATATTACACACGAGTGTTTGTATATTTGTGTGGTAATTTTGAAGAGATGAAAAAGCTGAGATCATACATCTAGACCACTGCCTCAGAGAATTTATGTCCTATATTGTGATCATATCTGGATGATGGAAAGACACTGTTTATAGGGGTGAAAGTGCTTTAATGGCCTGAAGAGATTTTTTTACGCCACAAATTGACTCTGTCTGTGCTATGATGACTTTTAATTTTTCTTCTTCATCATCAGAAACTTTATCTTTCCCAAGCTGTGCGGTCTGGCTGAAACACTACCTGTCTATGACCTAAAGAGAACCCTGATATGACTAAAATATATCTGGATTATCTGTTCTGATGGTCTCGTAATGTGCTGTCTGTTTCACTGTCTGTCTCTCTTCCCTGCTGCTGCCCGCCTGATATGTTTGATCTGTCACAACAAGTTTTTCTCAGCGGGCCTGTCAGTGACTAGCAGTTGGGGATTCACACATATGCTTTGTGTCACTGGATCCCCTCAGGTTATCACGCAGCTCAGGGCTTTCCTGTAGTAGCACAGTGTGATGGTGTGAAGCCTGGTGTGAGTGTTTTTTCAATGCTTGAGAGCTGCGTGTGTAAGCGATTTACGTGTAACATGTGAGTTGAATATTCTTTAAGGATTGACATGATGATCTGTATTCATTCTTTCATTTGTCATTTCCATCCTGAGCTGGAGCATACCATTGTGCAGAGGCAGTGTAATAGAGTCACTAGTCCATCCGTTAGGGCCCAAGTTTGGAGTCTGTTAATCTTTTTTTTTTAGGAGGGATTGGGGGAAGTATGAGTAATCTGTATTTTATTTGCAGTAGAATGCAGGGATGAGGGCTGAAAGGGGCACCAAGCAAACAGCTACTGAGAATGGGCACATGAGAAGAGCCTATTTTTTTTGCATTTTGAAATAAATTACACCTAAAAAATGTCACTATGATTTAAGAAAAACCAATGAAGGATACTTATATCATAACACTTTGATATCAGACAGTTATTTGTCACTGTATTACCCCGATGTCTTTGTTTGTGCGGCCCATAATCCAGTGAGTGGGTAATTTTGACCCAAAAGCAGCGGAAAGCAGTGAGTGGGTCATTTTGACCCGAGGGCAGTGGAAGGGTATAATCCAGTGAGTGGGTCATTTTTACCCGAGGGCAGCGGAAGGCAGTGAGTGGGTCATTTTTACCTGAGTGCAGCGGAAGGGTATAATCCAGTGAGTGGGTCATTTTGACCCGAGGGCAGTGGAAGGGTGCACTTGGTCCTTTGCAACACCTTGTCCCAACCAGGACAAGTGGACTGTGACTGTCTGATGCAGACGTGATGGGGTGTAAACATACAATTTAGGCTCCAAACCACTAGGAATTTGTTAAGATTAGAGTTGAAAGGGAAATATCTGCTCTTCTCAAGAATCATTTCTCAGCCGTAATTGTTTTGTCTGACCCTTATTAATTGCTTGTGATTATCGAAACTGAGAGCAGTCTGACTGTTGTCTACTGCAGGTGAAATATTGACTAGTCATAAGTACTCAATGATAGATCTAGTGCCATTCTGCACTAGATTCATAACAATTCCAAAACAAGTAGCAGTGTTAAAAAAAAACAAGAAAAAAGCCCAAAATAAGTGACAATAATCAGACCTGGCAGCCATTGAGCCTAGAATATGCTTTACTCTGTAAGGAAGTAAAAGTATGATCAAGATGAATACATGTCTACATAGTGCAACTAAGATTAGAATACTCTCCATAGTTTAATTTGATTATCATTTACTCTAAATATGATCATGTTTGAGCAATGGTAATCCGAACATGCTATTTGCATTACTGTGTTTTAGTCAAAGTACGAGTTTAATCAAATTTATGTCAAAATAATGCCATGCATGTAAAGATAGCCACTAACCTAAAATGACTTCACACAACTCTGCTTCAGTAAAATTGTGTGCATATTTGCATTTCTTTCATTTGTACTTGTGTGAGACAGTTTGCTCATTGACACAGCTGCGTTTGAATGAAAATCTGCTAAGTTTGTTGAAACTGATCTTGCAGTCCTTGTATCCCTCGGTGTGTGGATTTGTTTGTGTGTAACCCTCAGAGGTGGCACACCAGTGTCATTTATCATGTATGAGGTGACACACTGCACGTCAATAATGAGCTCGCTTTCCTTTCCTACATTCACACCCCTCTCTTAGCAAAGGATTCCTATTTTCCAAATTAGCGTGTTATGCGACTAATCTCCCTCCTCAGTCAGTGTGCCTGTGAAAATGGGGCAGACTGCTGCGTGCGGGAGCTCTTGCATTCTCCCAGGGGTATATTCCCTAAAGAGGAAGATTAATATATCAGCGGATGACTTGATCATAGTTAAACGTACACATGCGATGGCGTGTGTGTGTCTGTGCGTGGGTTTGTGAGTGAGAGCATGTGCACACTTCTAAGGAGCCGCCTCCTTTATTTGCATGTCTGGAGTGAACATCTATCATCATCATCAAGACGCTGCAAAACAGTGAGGCAGGCAGGCACCGCCGCTGCCTCCGCTGCTCTCGGGAGAGACACTCGACACACTTTCAAACCTTTATTGCAGCTATATCAAATGTTTCCTAAATGCCTGCACCTAGGGGGGTCACGCTCACAGGCTCAGATGCAAGCAGACAGATGCTTTTTTTTCATATCAGCTGTAGGATTTCCCCATCATTCAATATGTCACACACAATACTCATTGCATAGTTGTATTAAAACACCCAAGAAATCCTGTTCAGCATTAAAAAAAAAAATCTAACTTTTGTTTTAATATTGATACAGAAAAACCTAAATCTCTCAACTGAACGTCCCCTTTTTTCGTCTACAGCATTTTTTGAGGGTTTTTTTTCCCCATGCTAATGGCCAGAGTGGCTCAATCCATGTTTTGGAGCCAGAGGGGATTACAGAGAAGGACTAAACAGTAGAAGAGGGAAGAAGCAAATGGTACAGTCTGATGGATAGAGGAGGGAGAGACAGTGTGTGTGAGCAGAATAGTAAAAAGAGCCCCCAAGATGAAGAGGGGGTGCATGGGGGAGGAGTATGGTGGGGTGGAGGCACAGAGCCAGAAAATTGCATTGCGTGCTCAGTGATTAGTTTACCTCCTGGGTCTCATTCTGTCTCACTCACCACCTCTCACTCTCCTCTCACTGGCCAGGTTCTTCCCTACCTCTAGTAGCTCTTCCTTGTGTCTTTGTCATGCCACTTTTGCTGGCTCGCTTCTCTTTCCTCTTCCTCTGTCACTACATCACTCTGTCACTTCTCTCTATTCTCTCCTCCTCTTGCCTGCTCTCTTCCACTTTCTCGGCGGTTATCTCCACAGCCTCTCCTCTCTATCTCTGTCTCAGCCCTCCCTTTCCCCCCTCCCCCTACCCCCTCCTCTTTTCCCCTCCTTGTGTGCTGACTTGGCTCTCGCCTCCATTCTTGTGTTATCTTCAGGGCTTGAAAAATGCAAAATGCCACCTAACCTGCAAGCAAACCCATCAAACCTTGAAAAATAAAATTGTGCTGTGATTATGTGTTTCTTTGGGTTTGGGACAGCAATAGTAAAAAAAAAAAAAAAAAGACTCCTAGACATCAAGGGAGATTTACAAAGAGAACTTTCAATCAGGCGACAAGTCAGGGAAACATTTTAACAACATAAGCCAGCCCTGATAATCATAGTCTTAAAAGCAATAAACATGAGCTTCAAGTGTCTCACACAGCACAACACAAGTGCTGACTGAGTGAAAGCCAGTCTCCACATGGTGCTTTTTGGATGGGACTCTTTGAAAAGCAAGTGGGTCAAGCCTTTTCCTCTTAATCCGTACATAATCTTGCCCTTCCTCTGGTGGAAGAAAAGAGTCAAAACAGTGATGGAGGGGTGGGGAGACTTGGGAGGAAATACAGAGAGCAAAAAAAGGGGGGAGAGAGAATGAGGATTTCACTTTAGGTCGTCAGGGTTTTGTAAAAGAAAAAAAAGAAAAAAAAGAAAAGTAGCAGAGAGACACAGACAAACAAATTGATGTTACTGTAAAAAAACAAAAAACCCTCCTATTCTGAAATATAAACTGGAATTATTACATTTTGACAGTGCAGCAGTCTGTTTATGTGCCTTGGGTAAATGCTAAAATGAAGAACAGTGAAAGTAGCTGAAACATGCTGCGCATTTACAACCCAAATTTCAGAAAAGTTGGGATGTTCTTTAAATTTGAACAAAATGAAAACTGAAAGACCATCAAATCACATGAACAGATATTGTATTCACCACTAAACATACATAACATAACAAATGTCTAAAATGAGAAATTTGACAATTTTATGCACAAAATGACATCATGTCAAATGTGATGCTTGCTGCAGGTCTCAAAATAGTTGGCAAGGGGCATGTTTACCACGGTGATGCATCTCCTCTTTTCAGAACAGTTTGATGACGTCTGGGCATCGAGGTTATGAGTTTCTGGAGTTTTGGTGTTGGAATTTGGTCCCTTTCTTGCCTGATATTTCAGCCACTGAAGAGTGTGTCGACATCTTTGAAGTATTTTTCTATAAAAGATGCGCCAAATGTTAGTTGGCATCTGCAGGTCGTATGGCGGATTGTTTTAACCAACGGTTTCTGGAAGTATTCCTGGGCCCATTCAGTAATGTTACTGACACAATCGTTCCGATGAGTGATGCAGTGCCGTCTGAGGACCCCAAGACCATGGGCATCCAATAAAGGCCTTGTCCCTTATGCACAGAGACTTCTCTAGTTTCTCTGAATCTTTTGATGACGTAATGCACTGTGGATGATGAGAGTTGCAAAGCATTTGCAATTTTACATTGAGGAACATTATTTTTGAAGTATTCCACAACCTTTTTACGCATGCTTTCACAAATTGGAGAGCCTCTGCCCATCTTTACTTCTGAGAGGCTCTGGCTCTCCAGGACATCCCTTTTATAGCTAATAAATTTACAGACTTAATATCAGTTAAGTTAATTACTTGCTGGATGTTCTCCCAGTTGAATCTTTTTCAACTTCCTTGCTTTTTCTGCCATTTGTTGCCTCTGAGCCAACTATTTTGAGACCTGTAGCAAGGATTACATCTGACAATAGCTCATTTATATGAGACACATTGTTGTCTTGCTTTTATGTGTGTGTGTGTATGTGTGTGTATATATCTCTGCATAATCTCCAATTGAAAACCTGGTCAAATTTCTTGTTTCTATTTAAACCATAGAACCAAATCTATCATTTAATTACTGTAAGTCATGCTATGATATTTGATAGCACAGCAGCAGCTTTGTTGATAGCTGCTAAAACCCTGCTGAGCTGATCAATATCCTGTTTTTAAAGGTGGGCCAGCATCCCTTCTTTCTAGAGCTGATGGTGAATCCAAACATGCTGATCCTTATCATACGTTATTCATATCTTCAAGAAAGACTCATCCATCTGAAGGCAGCAAGGTTTTCGTCACGTGACTCTAGTCCTTCTTCTTGCCTTGTGTGCTCCTCTTCTTTGTAAATCTTTTTTTTTCTCCTCTTCCTCTACCAAACATGATTACTTTTCATAACCTTTGCTCTAATTTCTGTGTCTGTGCTTTTACTGTCATCTGAGTGGTCACACAGTGTCACATGATGGCAGCTCAGTGAGTTGGGGTAACGTGAAGACTGTTGCTAATGGTGAAAAATGACTGCTGTGTAAAGAGGAAAAGGCAAAGTGTACAGCAAAAAGGAAAGCTAAAATCATAGTGGGCGCCAGAGTTTGCTATCTGCAGAGACAGCAGGGAGAGGAGGATGCTGTTCATCGCTCCCTTATGAAACGTAGAAGATTACAGTTTGCCTCAACATATGGAACTTCGTACTGTTTTATATTTTGGGACAAATACTTATTTATATTCTTTCAGTTAGTGAGATGAAAAGATTTGCAGCCAGGAGAGCCATACAATCAAAATTTGATTGTTTTTGGCCAAACTTGGAGTAGCACTGCAATCATTCTAACCAGTGTTTCCTAACCAATCACTGGGAACCAACGCAGCCACCTGAGTTAAATGTTATGTTCAGCCAACTCAGATATGTAGCCATGCCAACATACCTATTTTGCAATAGCTTTAGTACACAGCAAAAACATCTCAGCATGTTCCTTCCATTTGTTATTCAGCAGCCTTGGCAGTAAAGTGCCAAAAAATTCCCAATTACAATATCTTCTTCATGGCACGCAGCTTGACACCACTCGCCACAGTTTGACAGGGGCATTAGTCCTGCCCATTTCACTGCATGGCACACACTGGGCCAATTTTTTCAACTGAGAAGCATCATTCAATGTCATGATGCCAGAAGAATTGTTCAACTCTATGACATGGACACATTCAAAGGTTTAAAACTTAAGAATTAGCCATTCACTTAAAAGCTGATACGAACACAGAGCAGCTTACATACCTTTTTTCATTTAGCTTCTTTAAGGGAGCTGTTCCTCATCTGAGTTGAATCTATAAGAACAGAAGATGTTATTTATTGTACAAATTGTAAAGTCTATGGCTTTTTAAAAAAATAAATCATATATGGATATACAATAGGAACATATCTACCCTGATTCTAACTAACTTCTTTGCTCCTGTTCTTTTACAGCTTCCGCATCAACATGTCTTCTCATGTTTGTCCAATAAACTTAACCCGTATAAAAACACAGCATTGTAGCCATGACAGCAGACAAAGCTTTAACTATGGATGTTCACACACATTTCAAATCAGCAGTAGACCTGTCACAGTTAGCACATCATGCAGACAAAGCTCCTGCTGCCAGAAATCAGCCACATTTGCTTCTTTGTTTGGATTCCACAAGTTGTGTTTTGTCGTTTTCTCCCATTTCAGTTTTGTCAACATAAAAAAACGTTTGTTGGGAATTAGTCTCATAATTAGAATATATAAACCCCTTGAATTATGGCTAATAATGCGTCTGGAGTTATCTTTGAGTAGCTGAGAACATCTGCATCAAATTTGAGTAAATTCCTACTGCATTTATTGCTGGTATGGAATATCAAAAGCATTTTAATTAACTGACCTGGTATAGTTGGCTTGATGGATTGCAAAAACCTTAGATTAATTTGATTGTGTTAGTAATCATTTTACCTTTTAATGTTTTGAATGTGGAATTTTAGAACGATACCCAGCAACTGCATCCAGTAAAGTTTTTTTTCATTTTATTAGGGTTTCTTGACATGTTTGTACTTGTTTATAAATATCACAGGTTATTCCTATGCAATTAAGTCAGATGTTTTGTCTCCACTGAACTTAAGACTAATCCATGTGATTTTACGTACTTCAGTGCTGAACCCAACTAAGTAAATCCAATTCTGAGAACCTGACATTCAAAAAGAAAAAGAAAAATCTACCAAACACCCTGCCAAACACACTATATGAAATGTTGTGAATGTCATAATTACTGAGGTAATATTTAGTTAAGATGTCAGAACTAGTTAATCATTACAAACTCAAAGAACTGACAAGGCGCAACGCAGTTTGACACAGAACCTCTCATCTCAGCCTGCTGCTCCCAATCGTTTTCAGCTTGCATCATGTCAGCCTGCTCTCTATTCAACATTCCAGCGGCCCTCTATGCAGCTTCCACCCAAAGGCACCGGTCACAGATCGGTGTGCGTTTGTGTGTGAGTATAGCTGCAGGACCTGGTTCTAAACTCAGCCTGCCTTTCATCCAGGGCTATTCACAGCCATAAGGAGGATAAAGATGTATCTAATGTAAGATCCGTGGGTTGCTGTTAAAGATGAGGCTCACTGAGCCACATTGAGCTGTGAAGTGGTTCTGAAAGGCCTAAAGACAAATCCCTAAAATGTTAACATTTTTTTAAACATTCATATTTTTTTTCTCCCACTGAAGCTAAAATGCTGAGCTCAGGGAATGCTTGCTACAACAATTTTATTTTGCACTTGCAAACATTAGACACTGATGAATAAGACAGCTCTGACGTCATTGTTAAGTTCCAGCCAGGGCAGTGATGCGTTCACTTACTAGAAAGAGAAAAAAGGCCAAATTGTGATGTTGTTTCCCAAAGTGTCCTTAAGCAAAATTCTGAATCCTTGTCAGCTTTACTTTAGCTTCTCACACATACTGCTGGCACCATGTTTGGAAAGATCACGTTTTCCCTCATGAATGTTTAGAAATGCCTTTAAACCACTATCTGTGTTTGCCCACTACTGCTCTCAGTCCATAGGGCACGACAAGAAAGTCTCAGTTACACTTGGATGAATTGTCCCAACAGGACTTTTGGCTCCAAACACAAGCAGTACATATTGTAAGTGTGTTACAGAGGCTGCATGTGAACTTGAAAGAAAAGACCATTAAAGGGACTCTATGTAATTACTTAGTTTTTGAACTAGCGACTGCCATCTATTGCCCCTTTCACACTAGCACCTACTCAGCCCAGCCCGGCTCAGCCCTCATTCAGCCGACACCACACCGCCCCGGTTTCGTCTGTTCACATTACAGTCGCGGCCGTCCTCAGTGTGGGCGGGGT
>JAOXYM010000024.1:11547294-11596348 GCA_028567055.1 Leptatherina wallacei | reverse complement strand
GTAATGGGAACACAAACAAACCGGGCGGTGTGGTGCTGGGCCGGGCTGAGTAGGTGCTAGTGTGAAAGGGGCATATGGGTCTTAGCAGAACTGCAGCCTCCATGGTAAGCTCGTGCATGACATGAGATGAAAGGTAGACGAAAGAATGTTTGAGAGAATAAAAAGTTAATTACGTCCTATAAATGCAGGCTTAAATGTAGTAATAAATAACTGATAACAATATTACCACAAAAGCAAGGCCCAGCTGGGTTAACGCAGCATTCACTTGAGCATTACTTTTTCTAGGCTACACTTTTACAGCTTATAGCCTATATCAGGGCTCGCCAGTTGGCGGCCCACGGGCCACATGCAGCCCAGCTTATGATTCTGCCAATACACCACTTTAAACTGTGGCAACCAGAAAATAAAAATCACGTGTGCCGCCAGGACCTTTTTTGGGGACGGACCGCCAGCCTGACTCCAAAAAAGGTCCCGACGGCAAACAACAGAGATACTACAGAGGCTATGTCCGAATGTGCACCCTATTCCCTACATTGTGCCCTATGTAGGGGTCACGCCATTTTGTAGGGGTGTCCGAATGTCCAAAGAGAAAAAAGTAGTGCACTCAAAATCATCCATAATGCATCTTGAAAAGTATTGAGCATGGATGGTCCCTAGACGGGTCAATATAGACTACAATGCACTGCAGGCAGGAGCTAACGTATTGTCTTGCTAACTCAACAAGCATCATTCTCCTCATACGTCTTCTTATCTGCCATCATTTTCTTATTTTTATAATTATTAGTTCAATTTGTGTCACTAAGAAGATGCTAAAATTTAAAACATTTAAGGATTTAATATATTTTCTCTTAAGAGTTTGGATTTGATTTGGAACGACATATTCACGGCATCCGGGGTTACTGTGGTGACAGGTGGAAGTCACGTGATCTGCGCCGGGGACAAAGTAGTGAGCTTCTGTCAAAATTGCCATTAGAATGAGTGCCCTATGTAGTGCAGGCCTATAGTGAATGAGGGGTTAGGGGTTAGGGTGGACATTCGGACACAACCAGACACTGACACACGTCAGCTAGCCTTTCAGCCACTGTTACCAAGTGTGAGATTTACTTGTCGGGTTTGAAGGCTAGTGTTTGGTTTTATGGACCTTAGAACGGACAAAGCCTGGACAACAATGACTTTAAATGTACGTTATAAAAGCCAAAATAAAATATAATAGTAATACTACGAACAGTTCCCACCCCAGGTTAGAGGAGGGGAATAAGCAGCTGGTCGTTGCTCCTAACTGTTGCTCACATGTTCTTTCTGGAGATTCCAGGCAAAATATTAACATAATTGTCAAAATATTGATATGTGTTGAATTTATTTATAATTTGACATAAATAAAAGTTAGTGGACTTAAGTTTGTTTGGTTACTTGAATTAATGGATACTGATACTTAAAAGTAAGAAGTAGCCACAAAGTGAAGAATATTCTGCAGTCAAACCTTTGCAACGTTTACCTTTTTCATTAGATACTATTTTACAGTACTTGCACTGACAGTACTCCTGGTACTACAGATACTTTTACCTGTTAGTACTAGCAGATAAAGGAGAAAGAGAGCTGACTTGCATTTCAACTACAGCTAATGTGCTGCACCAAATACGCTACACGATGTACTTTCACGTGTTTATTTATCGCAAAATCCCCTAAAAATAGCAAAACAATGCACTCCTTCGTTGACTGAACGGACGCTACAGACGTAGCAAGCAATCTGCTGTGACAACGTGCTGAATATGCTATGCACAGACAGAATCTAGCATTTACTTCGCCTTGCATATTATTTTTCTTGTTTATTTATAATTGTCTCTTACCTTTTAAGTAAAAAGGAAGCCAATTGTGGGTCTTTTTCTCATATCCAGAGCAGCTCTAAGCATCCTCCGTTTCTCAGAGGCCGCTCTGGTGTTTACTCTGGTTTTTCTTCTGCGGTCAGACTCTACTTTAGATCTTTTTGTCACGCTCGATAAAACTCTTCTTTTCTTTAGTTTGTTTGGGGTCTGTGATGGAGTTTTGGCAGTGCTCGATACTGGCCTCTTCTTGGTCTCTGCAGACTCCATTCTCAAATGTTCAAAAGCTCCCGGGGCAACAGAAAGCTACCTGATGTACGGGGAGGCGCATTAAGCCACGAAACTGACAGTTCGGACCAAACTTCTCTCTATTGTAGCAGCTGTACAAGCTTATAGCAGTAATTAGGTCAGGGGTCATTCTACACATGCTGGAGCAAGTATGGGGTATAAAACCTGTAATTTTAACATTTACAATTACATAGGGCCCCTTTAATTGTATGTATGTAATAAGAATGCTACTCTCCTTTTCATCTATGTACTATATCCACTTTATCAGTGACTGACAGGGATTGGCCTCCTGGCTTGAGCAGAGCATCTACCCGCCTACTCTCTTTGGAGCTCTACCACTGCGTCTCCCAAAGCATCTCCACCAGCACCGCCACCTCTTGTCCCTTCCCCTGTCCAAGATAAGATAACACTTTATTGTCTGTTTATGAGGAAATTACATTGCAGTGCTTTGGTGGACAGGTGGTGTGCAATGATTAGCTTGGCAAGACAGACTTCCTGTTCTCAAACCGCCTCTATGGATGATCAGAAACCTACTCTGAGGACTCAGCAGATTTGGTGAATGGGTGCACATATAGCTCAGGTGTGGGGTGTCCTTCCCCTGAGTCTTGATCACAGGCTGCCCATCGGAATCTTAACCTCAACAATGTGTGGAAGTTTGGCACTAGATGTTTGTCCCACTTTTGGATACGCAGTACTTGTCCCTTCTCCTGCCTCTTCCAATGGAAGCATGTGGAGTTTGGATTTGGAAGCATTTGGTGCTTGTAAATATTATTACACACCGTGCTGCTGAGTCACCCAAAATCACCAATGGATAAAGTCAAGTACAGGGAAGGCGATTTTTTTTTTTTTTTTGCTAAAAGTTTTTAAATGTCATGTAATCTTATTGTCTTATGTTGTCAATCCATTATGATATGAATCTGAATTAATTTTAATTATGGGATGGGGCTATTATGGTATATGTTTTGTTATTTTACACTTTAGATTTTGATTAACACAAACAAAACACACAAAAAAACACAAAAATCTCAATTGCATGTTGCTGCCACAGTCAGCCAACAAAAATAAACAGCCGACAAAAATAAACAGCCGTTTGTGAGTGTGTTGGGTTATTGAACTGAGCCATCACTACTGCTGACATCACTCACAAGGCACTTTTGCTGCCAGGTGGACAGATGGTGTGTTGTCATATGGTGTATGAGTGATGTCCATTTTAGTGGTTGAACCACTATTTAGATGCTGAATTTTTTTTTTAAATATATAATTTAATACATTAAAAAAAATTGGAAAAGGAAATAAAAGATTCCAAATTAAATTGAAAATAGTTTTATCTTTTGCGAAGGGCTTTCTCGATGAAATAAAAAAATTGCCATGTATTAAGTTAAATAAGTAAAAATATGTTATACTTTTCTGTTAAAGGTACAGTGTGTGAGAACTACTGACATCTAGTGGTACAGATGAGCATAGAAATGACTTCAAATGTCAAGCACAGTTGTGAATGGATGGTGGCCATCAGTGGCAAAAATTCCTGTAGATATAAACATGTTTTCATCTGTGAGTGGATCCAGTAACCTCAGGTTCAGCAATAACTACACTATAGAAAACTACTTCAAAATTGTATGTGTACTGTCTTTCTCTCTATGCCTTTAGGGCATTACTGATCCTAAGCAGTGCTTAAGCATCCATCAAACAAAGCTGGTACCACAGTTTTAAAGCTCAAAGTATTCTCACTTCACACACAGAGTTGTTTATCCATTCAGAGACACCATAGTAAAAGTGGTCACACAAATATGGCAGCTGCCAAGTATGTAGATCCACGGCAATTTGATATAAATGTCTCTAGAGAATGAACACATAACAGTTATTTTAGTGAAGTGATTAGATAGCAATAAAAGCAGTTTTTAATGATGAATTACATTTTTCTGTTATTGACCTTTGATTTTGTTACATACTGCACCTTTAAGTCAGGTTAACACATTTTTCCAATGAACCCTGACATGCAAAAATCTTCAAGATTTAAACTTGGACAGCCAACACACCCTGTCCCTTAAAAATGATTCATTCTTAGAAGCTGGTTTGTTTTTCTGAACTAATTAAAATAATTATTTCTGCAAGGTCTCGTATAGTTTTCTTGACTTTGTATCTAAAAAAGTATTGTTTTGTCAAAAGGGATCTGTCTGAGAATATTCCAGGTTTTGAACAACATAAAGAGCCAACGAATGTTTTCTAAAGCTGCATTTGTGATGGATAGTAGTGTTGATTTCATCTAACAGGCCAAGCAGAGATAGTACCTGCTATAACTGCTCTCCTCTCCTCCCAAACACACCCTGCAACCCTCCCCACTGAAAAATCAGCTTTGAAAAAGAAGACAAATGACCACACACACACACAGAAATGTAATTCTCTCCTGGAAGGAAAGTGTGGTGATGGGGAGAGTTCTGAAAAAAACAAAGGCAAAGAGAAGTAAAGCAAAAAAAATTGAGAGAAATGTAAATCTCTCTGATAAAGGAGGTTTAAAGCTTATTGAGAGTCAATGTGCAGCCCCTTGGAGTGACTCAGGGTGTGACTCATTGCAGCTGGCACTGCCTCCACCTTACACACATAAACACACACACACTTTTTCATAAACCCTCAGGCCTTGTGTGTGTTATATGCCACCCGTGCTTAGTGTTCCAACAGATTCCACCTGTTACATATTATGCATAAGCTCTGCTTCATGCTGCAATAATAGTGCATGGGATCTTCCTATGAATCAGCCTATGACTCCATATGAATACGGACTGAGCTGCTCAGCCTTCCCACGAGCATGACTTAGAAGACAGATGCTGTTGAACTTGGCAATGTGGCGTGTGTGTGTATGTGATCTGTCTAACCACCTACTCAAGGGATTAGTGTAAGAGCAGTTAGATGACTCAATGGTCAATGACTTTGGAGGGAGAAACAACATGGCCAAGTTGTGTTTGTCATTCCACCTGTCTCTCACTGCTATTTCAAGATGGCTACACGTGCAAACATGATTACAGTTACATATCTGTCTGTGGGATGGAGGTTGTAGGAGGTTGCCTGCTACAGACACGGCTGGGCTTGGAACATGACCCTGGCACTGCGTTGAGCTGTTGGGCCATGCGTATGCTGCCTAACGAGCCATGAGTGATTACTATGATCTTGCCACAAATAATTCATGAAGAGCCCCGTAGAGGATGTATGGAGCTAAAAGAGAAGGGGGGAGAGAAAACCATCAAGACCATAGTTTGAGCGTGTGTGTGTGTGTGTGTATGTGTGTGTCAGAGAGAGATCCATCTGACAGATGTGTCTGGAATAGAAAGGAAATCCCCCATTACCTCCAGTCCTGACAAGTATGTTCGAGCATTCATGTGTGTATCTGTACTTGTCTGTGTGTACATGCTTGTTTTTCTGATGCTATTTGTGTTACTACATCTGAAATGGCCCAGTGGGAGTGTTAACACTGTGCATCACAATCGCAGGATGTGTGTGAGATTCTTGTAAGAAAAGACTTGCAGTGTTGGAGACGTGATGAAGTGAGCTCAGATTTTTCTGACAGAACTGAAATCCAAGTGTTTAACTGTTTACTTTTTTTTTTCCTTTGTTAAAACTAAGGAAATATGAACAAAGTGTATCACCAGAGAGGAAATACACAGATCTGAGTAAATAAAACCTTCTATTTAATTATTTTCCTTTGAATATTAGAGCTGAAGTGTGAATTACTGCCTTATGGTGATTCAAAATAACAGGCTACCTGTGAGTAAAATTCCAATCAAGTATAACATGTTTTCTCACCAAAGACCATTTCACTGGAAGCTCGAATAAATAGATTAGTACAGTACAATTATTGCACTTTGTTCTAATTTATGGTCTCGTTGCATGTAAAAAAAAAAGTTTGGTTCATTTTTAAATTTTGAAATGTGTAAAAAGAATTTTAAAAAGTTTAAAGAAAAAAGTTTAAAGAATCAGCCCAGAAGATGGCTTTTGATGTGTTCGTTGCCAGGAATAACACATGCTTGCCTCTACTTACTGTTCAAGATTCTGACCAATTGACATAATTTTCAAGCTAACAATAATCAAATTGGGATGTTGGGGGGGAAAAAAACTATTAACCGGTTACAGTATGTTGTTCAATCAAGAAAATTAGGATTTCTCAAGATAACAAGAAAATGTAACTTGTTGTCAAGGTTTGTGATTTGGATATAACAGAATGATTAACTTGTGACATCAAGATAATGGCATAAAAAATAAGTTATTGCAAAAATGGTCATTTTCGGCTTCCGCACATTACCACAGTTACTGTATATTAGAATATATGTTCACAATGGACTTAGCCACCATGAAACCTTCCACTGGTTTGTCAAATTCAGACATGAAATCTTAAGTTCTGAATTTGTGCATCTAAAAACCACAAATAGTTTAGGCTACTTCCTAGCTACCTTAAACTACTAGCTGATGTTTGCTACTAGCCTGATGTTTGCTACTAGCTAAGGGAGAGGTGTGTTTCGTGTAATGGAGCTGATATTGTAGAATGAGTGAATATGTGGCCTGCAAGCCTACACAAAGATATTGTCTGTAAGGTTGGCATGTTTGATATCTTTATTAATGTTTGTAACCTTTGAAGAGCTAGTGTTGTATCTGTAGCTGGAAGATAGTTTACTGAGGTTGTAAGGTACAAAAGGGTAAAAAGTGTGGTAATTTTCTAATCAGTCCTTTCCAAAGAACTTAACAAAGTTACAAAATTACACTTTTGACAGATTTTGTTGCACACTGTCAATCTGTTAGTAAACTATGGCAAAATGATGGAGGGTTTGTTGCACATTGATACTCACAGCAGAGATATTTTGGGAGTTCATGGACAATTGTGAATGAGAAACAAGACTACAAAGCCAGCATGGCAGACACAGGAATGAAGCTCTGCTGCCTCTGTTTAGCTAGTTTAAATGAACAGTGGGGACATAATGAGGGGTCTTCTTAGCAGCGTTATAACACAATCACTGTGTGCAAACACAGAGGTGACCACCTTTCAGCCATTTCAGAGTGCACTTCTATATTGGCTTTTCCATTTAGATACAGTACATAGGGTCCATCTTCTATGTACAGTCTATGAATAATCTGTGCCCTAAGCATCTGTTATCATTATCACTGAGGGCACATTAGCATGCTACCATTAGCTTTTTAGCTGAAAGCAATGCCATGTCTTTCATTACAGCTTCTCAGGACAGCAATTATGGCTAAAGAATCTTGTTTATTATAACTGAGACAGCTGTGGAAGATGAAGATTACTGCTTCTGAGGCACTACAAACCAGTGAGATATATCTGTGGAATATGGACGAATGGAAACTGGGGGATGGAGACAAATGTCTAGGTCTCTGTGGCATGTCATTAGTGAGGGAGTGGGGTCGACTTGTTTCATCTGACATTTACCAGTCTGACGGAAAATGTCATGGAATGCCAGCTTTTACCTCTGGATATAATAGTGCCTCCTCCTGCCCAGAGCTTTTGCCCACTCCCTCCCCTCCTCCCCACCCAGTCCTGTTGTTCCCCCTTGTCCGCTGTCCCAAGAAAGACTGCCTTCTCTGTTCTTAATTTCTATGCACATCAAACCTTACTCTGCTGATTGCATTAGCAGCCATAACTTGGTGGGAGCATTTAGGAGAAACTCAATATGTGTGCTCCACATTCCTGAATAAAATATCTGAATCATGGTTACATTGCGTTTGTTAGCCTTAATTTAATGTTTTTCTCTTTTTTTTCTTACTCAAAATGTTCCCAAAAGCTTTTGTTCTATTGTTTGATGTCTTCTGCTTACTGTCCAGCTTCTTTGGAGCTGGCTGTGCTTTCAGGTTAACTAACTGCATGAAAGACTGGACTACATTGGAGAACATTTGCTACTGGCAGCACAGGGGGGAAAAATTAAGCTTTGATATTTCCTATTTCTTTAATTGTGCCACTTCTGTAAATAATTTTTTGGAACCCTCTATTCAATGAGTCAACCAAAAAAAATCAAATTGTTTTAGATCAAGGGAAACATGTCAAATTAAAAACAATGTCTTTACATGTTGCAGGATTATTAATTTTTAAATCCAGTTAATCTAAAAGCCATTAACTATTTGTTTAGAATAAGTACAGAAGAATATGGGCGTGTAGGAGCTAATGTTTTTATATCAAATTCAAATTAAACTGTAGTCTGTTAATTGGGGTTGGATGCAAACCAGGAACAGGTTAATGCTCAAATCCCGGTCAAAACAATAAACCAAAGCAATCAGGCCCTACTCCACAATTCATTCCTTACAGAACACTGTTCTCAACCTCATTTCAAATTAAACACTAATCACCTACCCAATAACCAGTGTAAGATCTAATTATGTTGAAAACCACTCATAAGCTTTTTCTGGTTTTGTTTGTTATGCTGCAGGGAATTTGTGTTTCACATTTAGGAACTGAATTTAGATGCTTGGTCTCACAATTTGTATTGAGGAGAGCTACTGTCTAGTCTATTTCTGTCCTCGCTACTCTATTGTCCTCGGTTGACTGCCTTCACATCAAGTGCTGGATTTATTTGGCTACTCTGCCAACTCAGGCAGATAGACCCCGCAGCTACCAATCAATATGCAATAGTTGAAGTTACTCTTAAGGATAACTATAAATCCATACTCGTTTGACTTTTTTCTCCATGTTTGGTTTGTAGTTTCAGGTATGTTGAGCCTTGGAGTTCCTGTCCAAAGCTACAATTCTCTGACTTTCCTTATCTTCTTCTGTGCATGTTAATTGGCAACTCCAACTGCTGTATGACATATTGAAACAAATCCATACCCAGCAAGGATAATGATCTTAATTAGCTATTGGTCAACATTGAACACATTACAGTCTTGCTTAGCTGTACACAATAAGCCATTGTGACTTATCTTTTCAAAAAGAAGAGAGGCAGAGCTGTAATTACACCAGCGTGTGATTCAATTAGTCGCCCAAGCTGCATCTCCTGACTTCACGACCAGGTTTGTGAATCTCAAAAAGTTGCGAAAATACATGTTTCACCAACTGACATTAATTATCTATTGCCTACAAGGTGCTAAATTTATTATATACCATCAAGTCCACTGCATTTTGATGAAAATCTTTTAACTTTAATTATTGCAAATCTAAATACCACAACATCACTCCGTGCACTTATTCATTTTAAGCAATATGGAGAAATATGAAATTTATGTATACATACAGAAGGCTACCAAAACTATAAAATAACCTAAATAAATAACCATGAATAAAGCATCTTTTGAACATGTGCTAAACAAGATGGAGGTTTTCTAATCTTTTTTCTTTTCTCAAGATTATTGATTGGCTTTTCTTTCAGCTTCTTGGATTTGATCTTCTACTCTTTTGCATTTCCAATTGTGTAATTGTTTTCCCTGTCTTTTTTATGATTTAGAATGGTTTGTGATGACAGTTAACTTGTCCATTCACATTAACTGTAATTAGGGTGTTAATGAGTAGTCAAACACTGTGATGCTTCACTTTAATGGAACCCAGGTTTAAACCACTGGTAATTTAAGTGGCTTTGCTATAATCTGTGTGTATTTCAATTATGGCTAAGAAGGCCCTCTAGTGTTGTGGAAACTTTAACAAGTGCAGGTGGAAAGTGGCTTAAACTGTCAATGTCCCCAGGTTACAAAACATTCCTCTCTTTTTAAGTAATAGAAACAAGTATTAAAGACGCACTACAGAACTTTCGCATTTTTCTCAATGACATGCCCCCTATTGACGGCTAATTGTGTATTTATCTTGCATCCTACCTGTACTGGGAGCTCTCTCCAGCCACTAAAAGACAGTCTTATCTTAACACTTGTCTTATCTCTTGCTCTGTCCCTTTCACTCTTTCTTTTCCTCTCTTCCTTTAATAATGTCTACTTTCGTTTCTTTGCTATCCGCCAAAACGGCTGGAGTATTATATCTGCTTGCTAGCAAAGCAAAACTTAGCTGAAATGTCACGTGGCGTCCCGGATGAAAAAGTTGTATAGAGTGGTTTCTCAGTCTTGGGGCGCTGCTGAACAACAATGGCTCAAGAAATGCACTTTATAAATGTCACTGTGCCATCAAACAAGTCCGGAACGTTTAGTCTTAAGGTGGGAAAGTTACGTAGTGCGTCTTTAACGATTCTATACATGGTGAAAGGAAATAAAAACACAAAAGATGTTTGAAGTGTCATATTCTCTACCTTCTCTTTCTCTGTAGGTACATTCGCACCATGTACCTCGGCATTCAAAGTCACCGGCAGAAGGAGAACCAGCGGCGTTTTTACTGGGCCATGATGTACGAGTATGCTGATGTCAACATGCTGCGACTGCTAGAGACCTTCTTAGAAAGTGCCCCTCAGTTGGTGCTGCAGCTCTGCATCATGATTCAGAGCAACAAGGCTGAGTGGCTGCAGTGTAAGGGGTTTCCTAAGGCCTGATATTTTTGTTTAATTCAAGACATCTCTGTCTTGTTTGCATTAAATGTCATGCGTCCACATATCTCTTTATTTACTCTGAGCTGCTTTTGTCACCATCCAGCTTTGAACATTAATCACTTCTGTTATTGAAACTACTTCTCCAGTTTCCTCATACAATACAGTTCCCAAAGGAAAGCAATTCAATCATAACAAGTGATACCCTTCGTAGTCGGGGTGTCTGTAGAAATGCCATCAATACATTCGATGAGAGGCTCTATGTTGCTGCTCTGCAGATAATCCTATATCATTTTTCATGGAGCAGGTTACACCTCTGACATATCTGCTGTCTCTACTATTATAAACGTCTTAAGGAAACTGAATTGAAGCACTAACTGGAGACTGTGTTGACTGGATGATGTGTGATGATCTCAGAAATAATATGACTTTCAAAAATGTGATTGATTGCTTTGGTTGAAATAAAATGTTCTGTTTACTGTGGCAGAGCATCAAGCTGAAGATGAAACTATAATTCTTTGGGTTGTACTTTATAGTTAAGGAGAAAAATGAATCTTTTCCTCCTGTTTCAGATGTTTTAAGAATCATCCATCAGTACATGTCAATATCTTTCATTCTTGCTCCTTCTCTGCTTTTATTGTTTCTGTCTCTGTCTATATTCTCAGGTCTTTCTGCCATGTCCTCCCTCCTGTCCCTGGCCTGGGTGCTAGCTTCTTACCACAAGCTCCTTCGGGATTCACGTGATGACAAGAAGAGCATGAGTTACCGAGGTGCTCTGGTGCATCTGCTTTGGCGCCTTTTTACCATCTCTTCGCGGGTGCTCTCTTTTGCCCTTTTTGCCTCTGTTTTCCACATCTACTTTGGCATTTTTGTGGTGCTGCATTGGTGTGCTATGGCTTTCTGGGTCATCCATGGTGGCACCGACTTCTGCATGTCCAAATGGGAGGAAGTACTGTTCAACATGGTGGTGGGCGTGGTTTATGTCTTCTGTTGGTTTAATGTACGTGAGGGCCGGACGCGGTGCAGAATGGTGACCTATTACACAGTTGTACTGTTAGAGAATGCCATCCTCACCTCACTTTGGTATGCGTACCGCGACCCAGCCACCACTGACGCCTATGCCTCTTTTGCACTCTGTGGCGTCTTCCTGTGCTTTGCCTCAGGTGTGGCCTGCATGATTCTCTATTATGGGGTTCTACACCCCATGGGCCCCCGACTGAGGGTGTTGGCCAGCTCTTGCTGCGCTGAGCTGCTGTGGGGCCTTCCATTACCGCCTGAAGCTGAGCCTATGGCTCCCACACCAGGGCCTCGTGGTTCCCAGGCCACTCCTACACGGGGTCTGGCAGGGGAATACATGGAGTCAGATGAAACAGCCACAGACACCTGCCTTCCGGTTTTCCAAGTGAGGTCTACAGAGCCTGTTGATGCAGCCGGTAGGCCCATCCAACCTGAAGGTCCGCTTATCAAGATAGACATGCCCAGAAAACGCTACCCAGCCTGGGATGCACACTTTGTGGATCGGCGCCTGCGCAGGACCATAAACGTGCTGCAGTACATTAGCCCTAATGCAGTGGGCATCAGGTATAGGGACGGTCCACTTCTTTATGAACTCCTGCAGTATGAATCCTCCCTCTGAAAGTATCTCCAACAGTTCTGTCACCCCTTTTACACAGTGATGCATATGCATTTATTTTCTTTCATTTCTTCCTTCTTCTCCTTCCTTCAGATGTTAGCTCTTTCCATTCAGCATTGGGCTCTATTCTTCTCTCCTCTTAGTCAACTGAGAGGAGTGTTTCGTCAGTTGAAAAGCTGTTAAGATGCTCTTAACACACAGTAAGGATTTATTTTTGGAAAAAACATACAGTCGAGAGAGAAAATTATGAACCTACAGTATATTCTGTGATACATAGAGATGTCACATATAAATCTCTCTACACTGATAGAGGAGGCTTCTGTATGAGTATGTAGATAACATATGAATGTCTCATTATGAAATGTGTTAATGCATTATACTCTATTGATGATTCAACCTGTGAATATTTGTGAAGGGCATATTGTACGTCCCTGTGACATGGGACTGGCGCAAAGCCTGATGGGAATGATGGAGGAGAGTCTCGGAGGAGGCAGGTCTTTGCACATCCCAATATTTACTGCCATTCTGTATGTAAATCCCTAAATGATATAAGGTTAGCAAATACCTTACCCAACAAGTTTACATCATAAAAAAAGATATATAGTTTATATATAGATCTTAATTCTGCAAAAGATGAAATAAACTAAATTCAATGTACATCCCAAGGAAGCATTTTCCCTCTGTAAGCTTAAATGACTCAAGAGGATCCTGGCTGTAGTATTTTTGGTAAAATTCTGATTTAAAATAGGGAGAAAAAGCACACTGACCTTTAATCGGTTTTACCCACAAATTCAAGTTTCACAGTGCAGGCTGCCCTCCAGTGGAGGAAAGCTGTAACACCATGTATTACTCAGTCACTCAGTTGTTATGGTGCAAAATCATTGGACAACCATCTGAGATGAAAACACAAAAATCATAGGTAAAAAGCACATTTTTTTTATATTAGTGATTTAAAAATTTTTACTAAAAACATTCCAAATACAAAAAGAAACAAAAGAATTAAGGGTTTATTTTAGAGAGGAAGGTACAAATGTGTGTTCACGTGCACTTTTTTTTAAGTGCAAAGACAACCTTCAAGGATTCCTCCACCATTCCCGTTCGAATCCTCAAAAGTACCCACTTTTGCAACCTTCTTATTTTGTTTTCAGAAAAAGTTTTAGGTGAATTAGATGTTCATGCTTATTGGGTACAAAGACTTTTCATAAGTTCATGAAAAAAGATGAAATGTTGCTATTTCTATGCTATCATACTTCGCTTATTTGTGTCCACATTTATAGCCATCGACATAACTATGTTTTGCCAGAGCGCACTCCTTTTTACATGACAAATTCTGCAGCGTTGTAAGATGTACTCCTTAACGTCTGTGGGCCCTCAAAGAGGTGACACTCCTACATCTGTGTGTAAGGCGGCTGCTCTGGCACCTGCTGGACAGTTAAAACAAAGCCAAATGGTATCTTACAGTACTGTCTTTCTAGCTTAGCTGCCCCCGTGAACCAGTTAAATGAGTCTGTGCAAAAGGTGTGCCATCTTTAGGCATGTGGTGCAGAAGTTATAAAGTTATATACTTCTCCTCACCTGAATCTACAGGAACACTCCACCACTGATACCCAAGGGATGACATATGTATACGTATATATATATATATATATATATATATATATATGTATATATATATATATATATATATATATATATATATATATATATATATATAAAACCATGCCTTCTAAGTCAAATGAGCTTGAATAAAATTTCTAGAGGGCTAATAAACAATTCATGAGAAAAATGAATGCATTCCATACTCCAGTTGTATCTAATCACTCAATGATTCATCTGAATATATAATGTGTGAGTGTGTGTGTATGTGGGTTTTTTATTTCCTTCATTGTAGTGTTTGGCATGAGTTTAGTATATGGTTTTAGAACAACACGCAACAGTGGATGCCCAAGAGCCCTTCTCACCATAGAGATCCCTTTTTCCTGACTTTTTGGCTTTCTGCTTAGCTGTGGCCTCATGTGCCTGCTAACATCGTACTGTAAAAGGCAGATGTCTTGTAAGTTTGGGGTGAAGGTGAAAGAGGGTTTTTGCCAGGGATGGAAAAGAACATGAGGACAAAACTTGCCAAAGGGTCTGATTGGATAATGTATGAGTCCTCATTTGCTTGTGTGAGACGGGTGTTTACTGTACAACCTACAGTATGACTTGTTAGCTAAAAATGCTTACATGGTTGTGGGTGTGTATGCATGTGTATCCTCAGCCCTTTCCCATGGTTCTGTACTCTCGCCGATTGTTCGGCTCCATCCTTGGTTGCTGCTCCGCCCTCTTCCCCATCTCCACGGTGCTGGGCCTTGGCGCACTTCCATGAAACACTCGCACTCTCTCTGGAAACTGAACAACGGGGTGGAGGCTGAACAAACGGAGATCCTGACATGAGAACTTGCAATGAGGTACACTGCCATAACTAAGAGTTTCAACATCCAGGGTCTGCCACCTTTCAGCTTTAAAAGCAACGTTCAGCCCTGAGTAATTGTTGGGTCAGCTAAGGTGGAGCAAGCATCCTGCACACCATATGTTTAGGGACACGCATGTATGCAAACAAGGTGCTCATTGTTTTCCATTGTAGCCAGAGTAGTTTCTCTACGTTGAAGTGAATGAACAGCCATTTTAATAGTTAGTGAGTGAATAATGAAGTATTACAAAACTAAGAAAAAAAAAGGTGAAAACAGCCAATACAGGGGTTCCTCAGGACCAACAAACAAGACCACTTATCCAGCTGACTCAGGGGTGTCTCAATGCAGTTCTCATCCCCAGGCATGTCCTAAAAGGTCTCCATTTTTTCCTTAGCATATACATCCTGGACCATTACTCGGCTGGGACTGTATCACCTAATTATGATTTGCACGTTTTTGTTTTACTGGAAGTGATTATTCATTCTTATTAATGGGAGTAGGGGCAGTTTTTTGTGGTAGTTGGCTGCCTGGCATGCAGTGCATCCTTTCTAAACACTGCTGACCTTTTCCGGACGTGGACACATGTCAAAATCAGGTGCAAATACACTGTGATTCATCCATGTTTGGCTCTGTCTATGCGTGCGTGTGTGTGTTTGTCTGTGGGACACCAATATTACATAGCACATTTATGTAAAACAGAGCTGCATTTAATTTAGAGGTGCTTAACTGTTTATGCCTGCATTTACTGTGTCATTAAAATACCAGTAATACTAGTTAATTCAACTGATTTTAATAGTCTAGAAAGAATCTCTATGAAACATGCAGTATATTTGACATATTTCTATAGAGCAATTATCATTTTGCCACATTCTGTTCCAAGTAATTAGCCAGAAGGCCATTGAGGAAGAGGGTTTTATGTTTTTATATGTTTTTCCTCTTATCTTTTAATAATCCACGGGTCTCAACAGCTAAGATACATAAAAGGGAGCAGAAGCATTTTTCAATAGTGTAAAATGAAGTATTCAGGCTGCCACACGTTAAACCATAACTAAGCTCACAAAGAAATGCCATACGAGAATTGTCTCTGTCAGGTTACCTGCCCATTGCCATATCCCCTTTACAGCCACAACACACAGCAAGAGCATTTGAACAGCAAGTTTGTTCGTTTCAGTCCTTGTTGTGCCTTGTTATTTTGGGTGCTTCAATCCAGCCATGGCAGCCAGGTCCACAAACAACAATGCCAGTGTCTTTCTTTACTCATTTTCAGATGATGACAAAAACCAAACAACACCCCAAACTAGATCAAGCCAAGTTCTCATTTCTGTCAGCTTACACCACAGTTCAGCATGTTTTTTTGTTTTTTTTCCTTCTGTCTCACATTTTCATCCAAGATGTCACTTGCAGGACTGCACTGTTTCCTTAGTTACATCTGAACTTCGCAGTGTGACAGAACTAATAGTGACAGGAGCTGTGTGAAAATCTGTAGTTGTTTGTTAAAAAAAAAAAAGATAAAAAGTTGGGCAACATTGAACATCTTTGTTATGCGTGAGTAAAGCTGAATCACTACAACCCCAGTTGATTAAGCAACTGTCAGCTGGCAGTTCAGACTGAGCTCGGATGAATTACTTTTGGACTGTTTGACAGAGTCGTTACATAATCGAGCCACGACACTGAACGAGTTGGGCAACGATTGTTTGGTACTTTTGTCTATGCCTTGTCACCTTCTTCTGTCTTGCAATTATGAATGATTTGTAGTGCCAAAAAAACGAAACTTTTTATGTTTTTCGTGTCTCGTATTAACAGTACATCCTCTAGCCAAAACAATAATGCCTGCAGTTTGAATACAACATGGAAGAAGTTGATAACAAAATGTGCAAAAATGTATTTTGTTTCTTCTTTTTTTTTTAACATGGAATGATAAAAACAGGCCTGATCATTGATTTGCTTTTGAATAACCTAATTTTCTGGTCTCTCTTCCATGTCCCAGCATGCCTTTCAGGACTCATTGTGAGGTGACTTAACATTTAGCATGTAGGTGCCCTCAACTGCACAAAAGACCCTTTGATTTCTGCATTACTGTGTAGCAGCAGGCCACTTTTTGACCTGGTTTAAGTCTCTACATTTGTGTCATGACCATCTTTTTGACCACAGGGGCAGTATGTTCAGATGATAAATCGGTGCATTTTTCTTGTTTGACTTTTGTTTCTTTATGTTTTGCCAATAACCTGGTGCTGAATAAATACATTTAAAAGGTGCTACCATGGTGGACTGCAGCGTCCACATTTTGGCTCTCTGAGAGCATAGCCTTCCGGTCAACTGAGAAAACCTGCACCTCACAAACGTGCAGTCTTAGAATGCTCTGCAGTCAGCACCTCGGATCTTCACAGTTTACAGCAGAACTCTCAATGGTGCCATTTTGATTTCCCAATCTGCACAAAAACCAACAGTTATTCCACTGTTCAAGTAATGTTTATTCTACTGGGTTCAACATACAGAATGTTCTCATTTTGATATGATTCAGTCTGCACTAGGATTTTTTTTTCTCAGATAGAATGAAACCGGCAGATGACTAAATGCATCTTTTTAGCAAAGGCACAGGAGCACAAATGTACTTCTGCTACTTGAAGTTGAGTAAAAAATATATATAGAACGTGGTTGCTGTGTTGTAAATTCCTGTCATCTATATGTCTTTAATATGTGTGTATCTATTTTTGTTGTTACTGTAAAACTGGCTGTAATATTTGGTTTAAAAATGGATTTGGTATTTCAACAAAGCAACTATGGTTGTCATATTAATTGCTGCTGATTTTCAGAATTGTTATTGAAGGTGTTGGGAAATAATGCTTTGTTTATATTCAATCAACTTATAAATTGTGTTAGCTTGTTGGTGTATTTCACAAATCTATCAGGATACTCCCTAGGCTATATGATTTATCAGGGGTATTCCAAAAGTTGGCATACTGTTAGTAATCAAATTTGCTACAAAATGTAGCCTCTCCTGAAAGTGGACTCATGCAACCTATGTTGTGACTGAGAACATATAAGGAAGGATTTCTTTGTTGTTGTTAAATATAACATGTAAGTAAATTGTTTCAAGGAATCCCCGTTCTTTAAAAAAAAAAAAAAAAGCAAAGCTGATGTCCAGTGTTGTACCTACACCCTATTTTCGGGAACAATATGAATATTATTAATAACATATGGTGCTAAAGTTCTTTTTGTATGTTTTGGTTTTTAGATGAAAAGAGAAATATTATGCTGAAAATGTAATGTTAAGCCTTACTGTAGATTCATATATCAGACTGTTCATCCCAAAAGAGAAAAATAAATATAGTATTTGAAAGTGCAATATATTAGTAGTGCATTTTCCTTTCATGTCTCATATTTCTGACAAATTAAAGTGGCAAACATGTATTTACCCTTTTGTTACCTGATTCTGCAAATGCAGGGTAATCAACATTTTTGCAATCAGATGCATCTCTTAAAGATTGTATTTTTTCAAAAAAGTCCATACAATGCAGATCTAAGCACGAGTGTGTTTTGCATCACAATTTGCAACTCTAAAGGGTATGTTCATATTTGAGAGCAAGAATTTTAGAATACAAAAATATATCAATAATCTGACATTTTTCTTACTTGCATCTGTCTTGGTTTGTCCAAAATGTTTAATCACATGATTAGAGAGATTTATGATTGCATCTTGATCCCCTCCTTTGTTGAAAAATGTCTTTCTGAAGTTCATCACAACTTAATTCTTCATAGCCACATGTGCATTGCAGGCTGTATGTATTTTCTCACACGAGTTGGCTATTGGAGAGGTTAGATTCTAAATCAATTATGTTGTAAATCTGCACAGAAGTACATAATCTACAATACTCTTGTCCCATTAACAGGGACAGCAACCAGCAGCTGTAAACAGTATGTCCAACATACCCCTCACACAGGTGGGCTATAGGTCTATTTCTCATTTAAGCTTTGACTGACTTCCTCAGCATCACCTCATTTGTGTCATTTTTAATGAGGTCATTTATAAAAAATGAATAAAATTTAATGGTCAATGATTCCACTTTTATCACTAAAGGAGTAATTGACAGTACAGACTAGTAAATTAATGTTTTCACGATTCCTCCGGCCTCGGTTTTTAAATAGACTATTTTTATTTTAGTTTCCTGCTCGTGTATTGACAGCCCAGTTGACTTGTGAAGCTGACTGAGCTCAGCGCTGGGCGGTGTAATCACAGTACGTACACAGCAGCAGCTGCCTGTTTTGGTTTGTGCAAAGCAAAGCATGCTGGATCACTGTTTAACGCCCAAAATGGCGGCACGATTGAAAAGTTTTGGCTGTTTTGTTCGAGTTTATTTTCAAAGCAGACCGTTTCCTTAGTTTTTTTTAAATGCAAGTAAACGTCAGGTTTTTAACCTTTGTGGAGAACCGACATATTTTACGACAGTAACGGCACGATGTAAGAATCAGGATGGCGTTTTGCTATCAGTTCAAAACTGGGCATGTCTATACAAATGCTATGCTACGTTAAAATAGCCTAGCAAGCTAACTGCGGTCAGATTGGTGCTTGGCGAAAAGCTTCGCAGGTAACATCTGGTCACACCTGGATCTCCAAGCTGAAGTGAATATGAAGAGGAGAACCTTTCCTTAGAAATGGAGGATGATGTGAAAAAAGTAAAAAAGGTGAGTTGAATTATAGGCATACTTTTCCACCAAGTTGGTTGTATGCTAACTTTTTTTTTAGCTAGTTAGCTGTTAGCCGATTAAGTTAGGTGGACAATTAAAGTTTAGCGTCAGTTTGCTGACTAGTGGAAACCGACTAAACCTTCACACCATAACGCCAACAGAGAAAAGTTTCTCATGGACCAGGAAACGTGTAATTATATAATATAAAGGCAAGGTAAATTTTTACCTCTAAAAAAACAAAGTGTTTCAAGTTAGGTTGGAGACGTTAGCGTTTCCATTCAGAACTACGATTAGCTTTGGGATGATTCTAGTCCTTATGGGTTTGTCATATAAACATCAGCACTTTTTGCTTAATTCATTTTATATTTCACATATATTGCACTTTGGGAAATTATCGGCTATTGGGGGTATGGATAAAACTATTATTAGCCGATGTAGATTTGAATTTATTTACTTGTTTATTAAGTAATTATGAAGGTAATGTCTGTATACCTCAGCAATATAGTTATGAAAGTAAGGTTATGTTTTCCAGTGTGATAACTCGTTGTTTTGACAGGCCTGTGAGACCAATGTGTTTACCATCAGCTGTCAAAGCCAAAGGTTATCAGTGTCAGTCATGCTATGAGCACATCTTGGTTGCTCCAACCATCCTGCCTCTTTTCTCATACCCGAACCAGCACACAGCGCATTGATCCCCGTTTGATGTGGATACGCATCGTTATAATAGACACAGTAGATAGTTGCTTTGGAGACGTGCCTTTTATCTTTGCTTTCCACTGTGTACTAGAACAAACATCGGGGACGTTTCCCCTCAGTTTCCTTACTGACTGAGGAGGAAATGGTCGTTGGACACCACAAGCTCACAACCCGGGCAGTAAAATAAAAACTTAAGAATCTGAAGCTTACATTTTTTTTATGATTCCAGTGATGGTTATTTCAGTTTTCTTCAGGAAATAAAAACAGTTTAAGCTTTTGCTTAAAGGGAAATTTGGACTGAAGTGTTTTGATAACTTCAAAGGTTTGTCATGACAAGACAATTATTTACTGAACTGCAGCCATAAATAGAACTTTCATTCATTAAAGATACATGTAATCCCCATTTAAAATTTTTGAAATAGCAAATAGGTTTATATAGTCTCATAATTAATTCATATTATTAAAGAAGTGCTTTGACACTAGTCTCGTGTATTTTTAAAAATGTTTTAGCTGCATTTTGGAGATGAATGCCCCCAATTTATTGTAGTTCATGTTTGTGCCACACGGGGTTGATAGTGGATACCATTAGGCTCAGATGTCTTTATATTCATAGTTTGGAAGCTCAGGTCCCTCAATATGACATGGAGTGTTATTTTCCACTGAATATAGTAATTAACTTACGGATGCATCTTTCTTGTCTGGAAACTTGTAGCTTGGCATAAAATAAAGGTAGATGGGTTGGAGGGAGGGAGGAGTCTTGTCATATGTTATTCAGAGTGAAAATGGTCTTCACTCGCATATACATTGTCTTGAATTTCTGTTTGTCCTGCTGGAACAGAAATGCATTGTAAAAGCTGCCAACCAGCCATTAATGTTGAGCAACTTTATGTGACTGTGGCATCACATCTTATTTCTGCAGTGACCAGGAACAAAGAATTTTTCACTTTCAAATTAAATTTTAATCCCTTGGAAAACATGAACAGGCAAAACTATTAGATTAGATATTTTGATTTAATGAATTAGATCATTTATAATAAGTCTACTGCAGAATTTGTTCCAAGGAAACGAGCTGCCTCTGGTGTTTCCCATGTTTAAATGCCTAAGATCCTCTTACATCTGGTATGTGGTTTCCTGTGTTGTTCTCGAGTGTGAGAAAGTTTGAAAGTTCACCCACATTTACTGTCAGCCTTGCAGTTACACCCCAAAGGATCCATGCATTTACCTCACTTAGGCTTTTTTATAAACATAATTTTTGAAGAAAAAGCACTTCAATTTGTGGCCTGTCACTTGGGTCAGCTGTGGGAGCTCTCGTCTCACATTTCACCAGCAGAAGTTGTAAAATGTTAATGCTCTTGTCTTCATTTGTGGTGAACTGTTAAATAATGCACTGGTCCTACCGGTTGTGCTGTTCTATATAGTCTATATTCTATTTGCAAATGCCAGTGCATCAGACAGGAATCAAATTATAGGTCCAGTGTAAAAGTAGAACACCTTTCTTGCTCATAACTGGATAATAAGTAAATTGGGTTTATTAGCTTGCTTTCAACCAGGACACTCTGCATTAATACAGGTTAGAAAGAACAAATAAAATCAGACTGTGAATTAATGCTGTTGTTGATACAGCTGCAAAGGTTTATGTATTCGTTACACTGACCTTTTGATAAGGTGGCTGATTCCTGTTGGGCTAAATCACATTGTATTCGCTTGAATCACCACCAGTATCAACGGCTATGGTTAGTGCTGCAAAATATGCACAGACATTTGTTTCTGTGGTTTAGCAGTGTTATGTAAAAACTCAAAGTTCTAAAGTCCTGAGAGAAAAATGGAAAAAAGACGTTATGACATCAAAACGTTATCGTGTTGGATAAAAGTCAAGCATAACACTTTTGCCATTTTTGCCTGTTGTCAGCATCTACCAGACAGTTTTTAAACACGAGCAATCTGAAGAATAATGTCTCAATACGCAAAGCACGTGTCATCACAGGAAGTTGTGGCCAGTTTCTTTCCTGTTCTTGTATTTGAGTATAAAGTCAGACACTTCCTTTCCAATCTTTGGGGGGGAGGTCACACCCCTCACTTACACAGCTTGGGTTTGATCCTGTTTGTCTTTTGGCAGTTGGCAACTGTCAGTGTGCACAGGAGGAGGCAACAGGTGTTAGTTTAGTTGGTGTCGCAGCATCGGTGGCCAGGCAGTGAGCTTGCCTTGTGAGGGTTCATGGAGAACGAGGTATACTTTTAAAAACCTTTTACATCTAAATCAATTCTTAACATGCAAGTATTTTTGTTCAGTGCATTTTACTGGGTTTCTAATATGTGATAGCAGTCTATCAGCTAATAAGAGATCATTTTTTGTGTTGAATTTCTTCATAGAAGCAAATTGTTAACAAAACACAAGTTGTTTTTCCAAAAACAATGATAGTAATTTTCTCTAACACACCTATGGCAGCTACTTGTTAATGCTTTATTGATGCTGTTCATGATTTAGCTATCAAGATAATTACTCTCCGTTTTACCTCCCTTCTTCCAAAACTCAGTTTTATGCTGCTTTTTGATGATGTTTTCTGCAAGACATATTGTGTAATGTGGAGGTTTGTGTGCCTTTGCTGTTACCAGCACAGAAAAGGGAAGCAGTGTGCAGAAATGACATGGCATTGACGTAGACACTGCCAGCACAACTCTTTTGCTGTTATTCTATTTATATGCCTTTTGTGGGACATTAAACAAAAAGCTGCATCTGTAAGTCTTTAACTTTTAAAGTACACATGTGTGCTCCTGATATATATCTATAGATGTGTTGTTGCAGAAGATAAGATATTGTTGTTGTTGTTGGTTATTTAAAGAGTATACAATGTCTGTCTACACAGATGAAGGAAGTGCTATTAGAACTTAATTTTCACATTACCACTAATATGTCCTTATTTAGTAAGTTGATGTCAAGCATGTTAAAGCTCCACCTTCTTCTGCAGGTAACTGCAGAAACCTTTCAGCGGTTTGGGTTTCAGTGAACTTATTGATGTTGACATTTATTCCTACAAGGTCCCGCATGTTGTAAAATCCATTATGTATCCATCTTTATAAAATTTATCTTTATTTTATAAATAAAGAATAAAGAATAATAAAGAATATTTCCACATTATCTGATCCAATGATGGGAATCTAAAAATAGAAAGTGCAAAATCCCCTGCAGTCAGTATAACCTCCTGCAGTAGAAAAAAAAGATAATTTATTCCTCCAATGTCAGAATCTTAAGATTGCCACTAAAATAGGCAAAAAATTTAAAACTAAAATGTAATTTTAATTTTGGTGAGTAATTCTCTACATTTAACTTAAAATCCAGGTTTTCCTCCAACATAAAGTTCAGGTAAATCAACCTACTGGTCTGTCATGTAATGTCAGGAGTTGGGGTGAGGAATAAAACCAGGCAGGGTTCTGGTTTAAAAGGCGCTTACTTGCCGTCTCATAAAAAAACGTTGGTATCGGTAAGTATCGGTATCGGCAGATACTCAAATTTCAAGTATCGGATCGGAACCCTAAAAAAGTGCATCGGTGCATCCCTCATTGCAATATATCATATCGTTGCCCCTGTATTGTGATACATATCATATCGCCAGATTGATTCTTGCCAACACTCACCCCTAATTACCACACAGACAACAGTCTTCGTATTTAACTTATCCCTGCTCTTTCTGTCTGTATTCAACAGGCTGGTATTGTGTCTCCGTTCAAGCGAGTGTTCCTGAAAGGAGAGAAGGGGAGGGATAAGAAGGCCCAGGAGAAGGCCACAGAGCGCAGGGCCCTACACACTTTCTCTCTTTCTCAGCCGGACCATCGCATCGACCCTGACATCCTACTTAATGACTACATTGAGAAGGAAGTCAAAGTGAGTATTAGTAGCACAGAAACAAGGCTCCTGCTCATATGCTCAAGTTTTTTACTTTATGAGCTTTTGAAGGCCTGAAACAAGCATCGGTTTTGATTGACTGATCTATCAATTTTAATTTGGCTGGAATAACCATTACAGTCCTTGATCACATTATTGAATTTCATATTTTGTCCAACAAAGAAAAAGTCTATATGTAATGAGGACGAATGATCTGCCAAATTTCATTTATTAACTGATTGGTCAACAAAAGTTGACACACCTTCTTTGCTGACTTGCCTCTAATAATCATTTTATTTTTACATGGATTTCTATGCAACTTATTCTTAAATATCTCTGTCCTTTCCAGTACTTGGGGCAGCTGACGTCAGTTCCTGAATACTTGAATCCATCAAGTAGGACAGAAGTCTTGCAGCTCATTGACAATGCAAGGGTAAGCATCTGGGTATGACAATTGAACTGATTCGTCAGTTTGATTTCTCTTCTTTCACCTAATTTTACTGTTACGATTAGATAATAGGGTACATATAACCGTGCAGCTGAAATCTAGATAACAGAGGAAATGTAAATATTTTAGTTGTTAAAAATGTTCTAATTTAATCCCGCCTCCTTATTGTTCAGAAGTCTCATCAGTTGGCAGGCCAACTGACACCAAAGCAGGATGCAGTGGTGAGCTTGTCAGCATACAACATCAAGCTTGTATGGCGAGATGGCGAGGAGATCATCCTGAGAGTGCCCATTCATGATATTGCTGCTGTCTCTTACATCAGGGATGACTCGTTACACCTTGTGGTGATAAAAACAGGTAAAAAGAAAACACATTTTGTTCTAATTACATATAACTTATAAAATCACTTGATGATAATAAAAGATATAAACTGTAGTGCAAGTTTTGTTTGTTCCAGGGGAGACAAAAGTATTCCATAAGGAAGTTGCAAGCATAAGACATATAAACTTGTTCAAATCACAAGGCACTTTCTGCTCTATTATTTTACGGAGTCCTCTAAACATCTCTTAACCCACCTCTGCAGCACAGAGAAGAGGGCTGGACTGTAACTGCTTGCTCACAAAGGGGGGAGTTTTCCACGAAAGTAGTTCCACAGCTGGTTTGGAGCCAGAGTCTAACTTAGAACCAGTTCTTTGTGTTTTTTCGACTGCTGAAGCTCTGGCCTCAGCCCTGAAAACTGGTGCTATACTAGAAACAATTCTTTGCTGAACCAGAGTAAACATCTGCTTACTTCAGGGGCTAAGGTGGGGTATTATTGAGACCAACCAGACCCATTTAAAATGTTGTGAACACCATCTTTGAAAATCCAGAGCCTGTATAGCATATATCTGCTTAATTCAAGACAAAACGATGGGGGATTAAAACAACTGTGCTGCAACATGGATGTGTTGTCGAAGCACCAATGGAAAAAACATAAAAGCACAGTGTTCCTTTCATTTTCCCGTTGTTTATGAATGTTGCCCAACATTGCTTTATAGAGCAGTTTTCACAATCACTGCATTTATTATTATTTATGTGGGTTCTAGTAAAGTCAGGAGGCTTTTATAGATCCAGCTTGAAACAGCATATATAAATTCCATTTGTATAGCCTCATTAGTACCAGTTAGCATTACAAAACTGCGGAGTGTCCCTACAAACACTGTGTGAAACGGTGTTTCAAAGCTAGATGGATATTAAGACATCTGTTTGTTGGGAAAATGAGTCAAAGCGTGCAATCTGTTGTGTTTGTGAAGATGACTTGTCACCCTGATGATTGCCAACAGAAATTTAGAATACACTAGACTAAAGGGAGGGTCAAACATGTTTAAAGTGATGTAATGGCAGGGCTTTGTTGTGGCAGAAGTCAAATCTTTGCCAGAACTGCCTTGAAAAGAACGATAGCAGCATGACTACATGGAGTACTATGCTGTCATTACCTTAACCAGACATGGTTTTTTCACACAATGCTTATACCTGGGTAAGATGCACAGGTATATTGATAGCTACCGCAATATGTTTGACAACTCACTCTCATGTTTTTATTTTCTATCAAACTGAAATCTACTACTGCATAGCTGCATTTAGCTCTTGGTACCCCTCTTTAGTTGTATATCACATTTAATGTACAAGACAATTCAAGGTGCTTTACATAAAACATTGGTAGCCTTACAGTGGGGTGCAGAAGAAGCATAAATAAGAATAACACTGAGCAATAACACTGAGCCATGGATCAGTGTAAATCTTTCAAAAAGTAATACTTAACATTGTGCAAATATCCCCAAGTATGATTTGATGCCAAATGATTATCGTCCTGCTCTGATCAAGGATGTTGTAATTGAGAGAATTAAAAGGAAATGAGAGTTAATTTACACCCACCCCCCCCTTTTTTTTTGTTTTGTTTTGTTTTTCAGCCCAGGAGTCTGGAGGTTCTCCTTGTCCCAGCTCATGTCCTGATCTTAATAAGTCCCAGACTCTGAGCTCCCTGTCAGAGAGCGGAGCTGTGCTTGTCGAAGTTTGCTGTCTGCTTGTGCTTGCGGTAGATAATAAGGTAATGTTTTGAATGTGAGGCTAAAAGCAAGCATGTCTGTAGGACTTAGTGAGTTGTACAAGGCACTAATCAGACTCTCGGAGGGATAAATTAAGTTATTCTTTAACATGATAGAAGAAAACTGCATTAATGACTAACTATTTGTATTTTAGGCCGCAGCAGAGGAGTTGTGTCTGCTGCTCAGCCAGGTCTTTCAGATTGTTTACACAGAATCAACCATCGACTTCCTAGACAGAGCCATTTTTGATGGAGCAACCACACCTACACGGCACCTGTCATTGTACAGTGGTAAGAGAAAAATAAATTGATAAAAACCAATCATCTTTTAGGGCTGCATAATGTTTGGAAAATTTGAAATGACGCATTGCTATCGAGTCTGTTGATGGAGAATATTGTTGACTTAAAATGGAAGGAAAATTACAGGATTATTAATGAGGGCTACGTTCCACTTAGAAGAAGTGGAACTGTTGCTGTAAGCAGGTGCAGAAATGGAATGCAGCCTTTGTTAATACACTTGTACACAACTCCATATCAGGTATTTGTTTAAATATACCAGGTCTTCTCATGTTGACAGTTTGCAACAATGATTTTGCATATAGGGTTGTTTTTTGATATCATGCAGCCCTACCATCTGTCGAGAAAACTCATGGAATTAGACCACAAACAAATGTCACAGATTATTACTGTATTTATTTAAGAAGTTTGATCAATTACATTTTATAAGATTTGATTGCAGTGTAACACTTTTCACTGAAATATTTTGTCAAATTTAAAGATGACTCTTCAAGTAAAGTGGATGTCAAGGAGACTTTTGAAGCGGACGCTAACGCGTTGTAAGTACACCTTTGAGGAACCCAACCTCTATTTTGGGGCGCTGTGATCAAGTAGATTTTGATGCATCACTGAGAGTAGTTTAGTGTTGCATGTGCTAACAAGGTTTTTTGGTTTTTTTTTCTCCCCCAGTCCTTTCCAGGTCAACATAGATGCAGATGGAAACTCTCCATCAGCATCCACTCCAACATCTCCTCAACCAAAAACTGCAAGTGAAGGGGAGCTCAGTACCACTGCTACAGAGCTGCTGCAAGACTACATGACCACAGTACATTTATGCTTCCTTTTTCCTTACTGTTAACCAAAATGAAACTATTGGCAAAGATTTTTTCTGTCATTTCTTTCATTTTCTTTGTTTATTTTTTTGACCATTTTCAGCTGCGGACAAAGCTGTCATCACAGGAGATCCAGCAGTTTGCAACTCGGCTCCATGAATACCGAAACGGTGCCTCCATTCACGAGTTCTGCATTAATCTGCGACAACTCTATGGGGACAGCAGGAAATTTCTCCTCCTGGGTACTTATTTATTTTCCTTTAAGTAAATAGTTATTTTGTGTGGCCAAAATCTCCCATCACCAGTTGTATGATTTAGAAAATCTTTGAACGTTGACTAAAATTTTGTTTCAGAAAAGGGGCACTGTCTGAGTCTCTTCATGTGACAGTCAATGAAATAGCAGAATTTGTTAGTCTTAATTGCACTGTTTTGATTTCCAGACTTGTATTTAATGCAGCTGATCTGACAAATGTAACAAAGACAAATGTCTTAAATAGTTCATGAACATATAACAGCAAGAATATACTTGTACTTTGGTTCTAAGCTGTTTCTTGCCACTGCAGGCCTGCGTCCCTTCATACCCGAGAAGGACAGCCAGCACTTTGAGAACTTCCTGGAGACCATTGGAGTGAAGGACGGCCGTGGCATCATCACAGATAGCTTTGGCCGCTGCAAGCGCACAGCCAGTTCAGCTTCCGACTCCACCACCAATGGAAACGGAGCAGCGGGAGGAAGTGGTGACAGCACAGCCTCGGACGAGGGCCAGGAGGCCTCGGAGGGTGATGAATGGGACCGTATGATCACTGACATCAGCAATGACATTGAAGCCCTTGGCTGTTGTATGGACCAGGAGGCAGCAACACTGTGACATGTTGAACAAAGGGAGGTAGTTTTGCAAGAATGGAGGACCTGAACTGATGTCCTCTAATGAGCAGTAGGCATGAGCTAAGCAGATCAGATGAAGGTGGCTCTTAGCACTGACCTACCATCTGCTTAATTGATATTCCTCTAATTGTCAAGAGGACATTCCGTAGTCCCTACACACTCAAGTAAAAACCTCAACTTGTTACTTTTGAGTCAACAAATGCACTTGTACCGACGCTGCAGTTGACATGCAGTTTGCCAGTTTTGCATTTCAGATGGATTCATCGCCGCTGATTTGTATTTAACATTATACTTTGATTTTGTACTCATTTATTGGCAGCATCTGCCACTGCTATCAGTAATGTAGCAAAAATCTCCAGTCAATACAGGACAGACTCCGGAGAATCTATCAGTGGACTGTTGAGATGCTTTTAGAAGGCTAAGACTAAGGTTTGTGCTTTATCCTAAATCAACCAGCCTCATCCACCTTGAGATCTTTGGTTTTCTTCATTTATTACACATTGTGTTGCTGTGAGAGTGTAACATTTTGCGAATTTTTTTCTTTTCAGTAACATTTGTATTCTGCTTTGTTTCACACTATCATTTGTTTATCAGTGTTTATTCATTTATATATTCTTGCCTTATTCAGACTGACCACGGAAATGCTGTAAAAACAAATTCTCATTGATGTAAGTCAACTGAGTGGCGGCTGTATTTGACAAAACCACTTGGTGGATGGCTGATGTAAATTCATCGATTTTTGTTTTCATCATGCAGGTCATTTTGTTGTGTGACATCACATTTGTCATTGTGCCTTTACACTGCAGTGCTACTGCCAACTGTCTGACACAGACAAGCTAATTAGGAACTGTAAACAGTTTTTCAGCAGATTGTGGTTATTAAATAACAGATCGTTTATACTGATTGTATGTTGGTATTACAGAATTGCAAGCATCATGATGTTGCATAAAACATGTTTTAGTCCTTTACACCAGTGCTTCTCAAACTTCTTTCAACATTGCACCCCCTGTAAAATAACTTTCCAGCCCAGTACCCCATAAACCGGGGATGTCAATTGAAATTATATTTCAGGGGCCACGTACAGCACAACTTGATCTCAAGTGGGCTGGACCAGTAAAAATAACAGCATAATAACCTATAGACGGTGGGAATTCCACATTTTTACATTTATTTTGATGCTCTGAAGTACAAATACACTAGCTAAATGTTTACATGTAATGAATGATCCATTTGGAAAATGTGAACAACCTGAAATTTCCTGGGAAAATTAGTTTGAACAAAATTTTGCCTCAGTTACACATTTAAATAAAAAAATTTATTTACGTATTTTGTTTCTATATTTAGATATTTTAATTGTTTTATATACAGAAGATATATATTTAGATTTTTATAGATCTTTTTAAATTTATAAAATTTTATATTTTCATTAAAATTTTGTTAAGATTGATCAGTTTAATGTACCTATTGAACCTATTGAATATATATTTTTATATTGTTTCCATTTTATATTTCTGTTGATATAAACTATTTTACAAACAGTATTTACACATTCAGTACAACTTACAGATCACAATGGATCTAGAGAAAATCATTTAAAGGTATCTGGAACTGAAAAATACAGTATTTGACATGATTAGCGTAGTTTTTCCACAATCTAGAAGTCATTTTCAATGAACGTGTACTTTTTTGCAACTGTGTAGTAATCCTGACTCGCCTCATAATACAAACAGATCAGATTTATTAAATAAGAAAGATTTAAAAGATAAAACAAGTTATACCTCTTTTTTGCTTTATTGTGTACCCCCTGGAGTGTCTCCAAGTACTTCAAAGGGTATGTGTCCCCCTATTTGAGAAACACTGCTTTACACCTGTCAGTAGTATGGTCATTGCCTGCTAGCACGTAGTCTAATGTGACACTGATCTCCTTATTTAATTTGACTTTCACACAGCTACTTGTAGATTTAATCTAATCATGGTCGTCTTATCATTTGCTTGGATGCACCTATGCTGCTTTGGAGTATCAAGAGTTTTCTGTAAAGCAGTCCTGGATGTGTGCTGAATGCCCTCATAGTTCGGGATTAGCTTTGTGAGTCTCTGGGATGAGAAATTGGCAGGACAGCTAAAGTGAAGCACATTTCTTTCCATAAAGTCCTTCAAGTTTTTATTCTACGTTCCTCATTGATCTATTTTTATATGATCCCCCTCAATAAATTTGAATCTTAAGTGGAACCAAAAACTGTCCGTTGTCTGGGTCATCTTGTATTTGTGGGATTGGAGCAGAGCTCGCCGTGTGCCGACTAGAACACGACACCTGGCCTCATGTAACCTCTTTGGCTCGAAATACATCTGCTTTGGACAAAAAGAATGAGACTTACGTATTCTTTCTGTTTACACTTGCATACGATTGTTACACCTACTGTATATGTGATGTCGCTTCACTGCATTGCTACAGGAGAGAATAAATTATTGCTTTAGACATCCCGTCAGTGTAATTGAACCATTTTCTCACAGTGCTTAAAGGAAGCCTAATTGGCCTCCAGTACATTCTCTGCTTTAATCCAATTTCTACTGAACAGTGAATTACTGGGAAAGGAACCTCACTGAAGAAAGCAATTATAAAACAGATCAGTCTGATTAAGTAATTAAAAATCTCCTGTTGTTATACAAAGAGTTTGCCAGTTAATTGTGCAATAATGATTTGGGCCCCTGTTGTGCCTGTATTACCCGGCATAAGCACACTTCATGTTGAATCAGATTGGTGTTAATGCACTACTTGGACAACTTGTTGCATATTTCACTGAAAAGATGAATACAGACAGGAATGAAAACTCAGTTTTGGACAAAATAAACATTCTGTGAAAAGGAGATTATGCTGAATTAAAGTTTTGGGTTAGATCCACGGTCAAAAACAGAAATAGTCTAGACGTATTAGACTCCTAGTTATTAATAGTTAAGTTTTAGTTGGCAAAGACCATGAATGAACATCCAAACATTTTCCAAACCGCTAAGTCTATTTCAAGGTTGAGGTAGCTTAGATTGGCTGGCATCCATGTCTCCATCAACTCGTCCTGCCAGGGATCTTCAGCTGCTCCTGGACCATCTCGAAGATATTATCTGTCCAGCAAATTCTGGGTCAACCACAGGGGCCTCCACCTAGTTTCTTGCACCTAATTAACTTCCAAGTCTATCCATATTTTAATAGTTAGAATTAAGACTGGATCAGACGAGTAGTTCTGACTAATGGAGTCATTAAAAGTCCACAAAGACTTGCCCAATTTCTATTTGATCCTACACACTCATGGTTCTCCTGATGTAACTTAGCATAGAGCTATGTTCACACCAACCCCCCCCAAAGAAAATAAAGAAGTGTCAGATATCTGACCCATTTAAGGGCCTGAAGAAGATAGCTGGAGATTAAGAATTAGGGGAATTTTTTTCTTTTCTTTGACGGTATCATGCCATTGCTATCAGGCATAAGCCTTGGATGTCCAAAAATTTTCAGGGAATTCAAAACAAACAGCATTGTCGTCCCTTTTTGAGGGAAAATTATCATTTAGAAATACAAGCATTTGAAATCCATTGAACTTTATTCATCCACTCATGATCCTTCAGTCTCCCAGCGATAAGCTGATGCAGACACCTCAGTGGCCTTAGGTGTCTCACCTGTATGTTTGTTGGTATCTGAACAAGGCTCTGAGCAGAGCAAATTCGGGGATAGATGAGAGGTGCAGTAACCAAGAGCGCAAGCCGTCGTATTAAACAACTTCACCCGGGCTGAGTTGTTTTTTGTTAAAAAAAAAAAAATTTTATTCATTAGAGATCAATGTTTTAAAATGATCTGTTATAATTTGTACTTTTATTTAGTCTGTTTAAGCTCTACATATAACGATTATAGACTATGACTAATCTTTGAATGTGTAAAATTATGACAAAATGGTCTCAATATATAATAATATAGCAACCTATGGTGTACTTTAAATTCCCTTTAGACTGTTGTTTTTTTTTTTGTTTTTTGTTTTTAAAGGTCTGTTAGGAAAAAGCATCTCCCAAACAAAAGGTCTTTACTTGTTGAAAAAAGTAAATCACTAATAAAATGGCTCTGCAAAGTGCCACTTTGACAGAAGGGAAATTTCCCATCATCTGAATCAGCATCTAAAAAAGCCCAAAGAGCCGAGTAAGCCATCAGTTATAAAACAGTATCACTGTACACATCTTTGGGATGAGATGTGCTAACACAGTCAAAGTGAGAAGCAACCTGGGATTTTTGCCAGTCTCACTGTCTGGTCCACCTTGGCGAGGTTTCTGTCTGCTATTCATGCTTGAAGATGCAACTCAGTCATGGTGAGACATGCTTCTCTGTGGTGTTACATCTGTTATAACACTGGAACAGGCAGCTCCTGGTGGATTTAATCACAATCAGAATATAAAAATTTCCATGAAACACACTGTGGATCAAAAAGAGATACTTTATCATTGTGGCCCAAATAATCCAAAACCAACAGATTATTTCAACTTCAACTTATCCTACTTTATATAACACACATTATCTGGTCTTCATGCCCAAACTGCAGATATAGAGTCTGATTTTATGCCTGTCAGATACATAATGCCAGTTATAAGTCTGTCACTTGTTATGATAATGAGATGGTTAAGGCATGAAATTAGTAATTGGGCAGAGACAGCTGTTAAGCAGAGCTGGAATCTAAACAAACAAAGTATTCTTTTCTTCTACTGGGCGGGTTTTGAATTTTTTTAAGGCATTTTATAGGAATTCTGTGTGAATAAAAAAGCATTGTTGCAGTACAGAAAACCATTTTGATCACCTGAAAATCATCAAAAAATGTATGCAACTCCCTTTTTTGGCAGCCTTTTACACTGAATGAGTTTTTTTATTTATTTTTTTTTCCAGCCACAATATAAGCTTTAATAGAGCTTGAGCTCATGCATGAAAATCTGAGGCTCAGCAAAATCCGTCATAACATGCTGCTTCAGGACAGTGATAGGAGTGTTGCAGGGATCGGGGAATGGAGTACACTTACAGAAACACAAATATTCACTTATTTCTCATGCATGGATAGCACGGTGGTTTTTCGCAAAGTAATTACGGCAGGATGTTTGTTAGGAGCTCTAAAACTGAAAGGAGTAATTATATATTTTTGTGAACACTTTTGTTTCTTTGGCTGGGCAAGATCAGAAGATTGATACTGGTTTTATAGAATCCTGGCTTTGTTGGAGGGACATTTATAGATTTCTTATATAATTTGGGTGGCATTTTTTGATGCAAGTAAACCAAGCAAGGCTTCCCTTTAATGACTTTAGCTTGATGTTTACTTGTACTATCTCAGCTTTTAGGTATGCTTGAGCTGATTACAGGCTTAATATCACAACAAAGAGTAAACAAAAAATGTGTTGTCCTGCCTTACTGTTCAGAGAACACAGTTAAATGCTGGAACAATGTGAAGCACAGGAAAACAGTCTGCATTTTTATAATTTCAGAATGTATCATACAAAGTTATTTGTGTCACTAAAAGTCCTGTCTTGCAAAAAATAAATGGCGAAATGTGTGAGAAAGGCTTAAATATGTGAATCTGTGTTAAGTAGGGGGCAGTAGGAATGAGCACAGATTTCATGTGCCTATTTCCAACGAAAACCCCATTTAAGCAAATTTCCTGTTAGGAAATTGTTGCCTCCAATTACAACTGCAACTCTTAACATTGCGAGGCTCACGAGAGGAGCCACAAAACCATGTGATTGGGTACAACCTGGGTTTGAGATTAGTTATAGTTCAGTGTTCATCCGGGACGTGATCATGTGTATCTTTCAAATAGACAATGGTTGCCATTAGAGCTAACGTTCAACAAACAGCCACATAAAGGAAACTTGCCTACTTGAGGAAAACTTAACCAAAGCACTGGAGACTATCAAGAGCTCAGAAAATAGAGCAGTTGCTCAGTCATAAAGAATCAATCATTTAAGGCATCTTTTATAAAACAAAATGCTCAGGTTAAGATACAGGGTATGAAATAAACAAATTCAATGACTCATTAAAGACAGAGGTTTCTATGTAGTACATGTATTTAAAATGTCAGTTTATGTTTGAATAGTCTTGGCTTGAGTCCAAGATAGTGTATGGGAGATATAATAAATCATCAATAATTATCTAACTAATAAGGCCTAAAAAGTGGACAGGAAATTGCTATTAAACTGCAAGAGTTCAGTTTTAAGTCATGATGGTTCAATTCTGTGAAATCTGCTGCAATTTTAAGACAAAGATGTTCCAGTATGAGCACTAGCTGTAATTTATAGTTAATGGAAAACACTGTTATTTCTGGAGATAATTTACATTTAATTCAGCTTTATTATGTGGACGGTTGGACACCATCCCTATTAGCTAATATATGGCTGTACTGGAGCAAAGTTATTAGTAAGCAGGCTGTTCTGTATGAAGTATCATTATCTAGCAGAGCGAGAATCGGCGAGAGTTAATGTTCATCTTGGTGACACCGATGAGTCTCAGTGGAGCAGAGAGGCCGAGGCCTGGAGTGACCGGGCACTCGCACAGCAGGTCTGACAGCTCGTCCTTTTCCTCGAGGCCAAAGGTGGCGTCGTTGAGCATCCTACGATGCAGGTGGCATGTCTGCTCGATCTTCAGCATGTTGATATCATTCCGAAGCCGGATCAGCTGCCTCGCCAGCTGCTGATCCTGCAAACGCATATCCATCTGCAAAATCAGAGTCCAAAAATGGAATTAGCCTAGAATAAAAGCTTGGAACATAGTGAACAGTGAACGTTTTTTAATTCCATAAGACACACATCTTGCTGGAAAATTCAATCACATTGACATATTTTGCACAACTTGTATGGTTTTCATTAACCAAAGGGCTTTGTGTGTTTAGGAAAACTCACAGTGGGATATCAGACAAATTTATCATCTCTGCCCACTGTCTATATGTTTATAAAACTATCCCAATGCTTTGAAGTGTTTGTGCAACATGTTTGCGGCGCCATGCTGTGCGAGTCTCCCACCATCAGTGGTTCTTTGTCCCCGGCTTATGAGCCACGGCTGAATGTGCAGAGTAATTGAGCAGAGTAAAAATGATTACACTTGCAGAAATTCTTTTGTCTGAGGCACAGTCTATCACGACCAACACCATTAGGACTCTTCTGGCCAGTAAGTGGACATCGTGACCTTTGTCAAATTCTAATTGGCTAAGTAGCATGAAGGTTCGTGTTTGAATCTAAAGTGTAGGAAAATCTGTAATATTTATTCTTTTTATTAAAAATGCAAACAAATCAAAGATGAGAAATATGTACAATATGAAGAAATTTTGTGCAGGCTCACCAGCTCTCTCCTGAGCCATGTCAGAGCTTCATCGATGTTCTCAAATCCCTTCAGCAAACCTGAAGGCAGTTCATCGGAGTTTGCTGCAGTCTGTTTGTGCGTGAGTGGTTCCCCTTCAGGTTCCACATGAATCTGGCATTTTACAATTCCGGACTCTTTGAAGCTTTCTGCCTCTAGCCGAGCTTTCCACTCCAGGTAAGAAGGTCTCCTGGTCTCCAGTCTTAATTTCTCCGTCAAAGCTTTTAATGTCACGAGGTGGTCATCTGGAGGTAAATCTACAGCTTCGTCACGCCCATTCGTTCTGGTCATCACAATTTCTGGAGCTGAGGCCGTGTCCATCATTAATCTGCTGAATATAAAAATTCAAATTAGTAAAAAGAAAAAAGAAAATCAAGATTTCTAGTCTTTGATATGAAAGATGAAAATGTGGCAATCTGCAGAAAGGCTGCACCTGAGATTGGGCATGATGAGATACAGTATGTCCCAAAAAACCAAACAACCCCTTACTTGTCTAAACTCATCTGGATCAAACACTTGCTTCTCAAATATCAAATAATTAAGGCTCAGCATACCAAGGAGAATCCTCCTCCAGGGCTTATTTAACAGAAAAGAAACTGTTTCTATAGCAACCACACAAGCAGTCTAAATGAATCAGCAATTTTCCACCTCCTGTCCACTGAGTCGACTGCCTCAGCCAAACATAGCAGGTAGTCTGACAAGCATGAATAACATTAATTTTGATGCTTATATTACATTACTTTAATTGGACACAATGTACTCATTTATGCACCAGTGGCTGAAGAATGATCATTCTTGAGTAAATGAACCAATACTGCAATGTAAACATACAATCCCAGACAGGAGAAAGTGTAGATGGTATGGATAAAAGAAAACCCCAAAGCACCTTAGGTACAGGATCAAATGACAGTTAACATGGGAAAAAATAGATAGCTCTTCAAAACAAACAGATCTTGTAGGATAAAATCCTTTAAAGGAGCTTATGTATTTTGTTTGTTAAGTATTCCCAAAAAACAGTTAGGATGGAGTAAATTTACAGCCAGTAATGGGGTGTAAAAAGGTAAAATACCATATATGGTGGTATTTTTTTAAACAGGTGATATCATCAGACATTTCCAATCTTTCCAATCATGATTTGGAAAGGCAGAAAAGATGAGCACTGGATCTCCGGGTTGCTAATATTGATTTCAACTCACAAATGCAACTAAAAACTTTACTGAACCAAAACATTTTCTTTTGGTGCATCTGAGATGGACCATCACAGAGTGGAAATATGTATATAGGTCAAACTAGTTTAGATACAATATGCATGTCCATAGCAAGAACAACTCATTAGAGAATACACTAAAGAGCATTTTCTTCCTGTTTAAAGATGTTGCAAAAAATCAAACAGGAAAAGCAGATTTTCTGCTGTGTCCTATTACATAGTGGTTTGAGCTCAGTTATTCCATAATGGGCACAGCAGTGAAGTCAGTACCTTCGCATCTAATGATCGGCTTGGCTGTTTTGCAACGTAAAATAGACTTCTGACTGTGCAAAGCTGATTTATGAATGCTTCTGAATCCACTTCTTATTCTTTAGAGGAAGCAATACAGTATGTCTCTTGAGACCGTGCTGTTAGACGAAAGCATTAAAGCAGGAAGCATGAGCTTTTGAAAAATTTGTAAAGACCATATGTGTATAGACTAATAAGGTCATTTAGATTGTGTATAGGAAATGCAGAGCAAGGAGGATGAGGAAATGAGTGTGAATGCAAATACCATATAACGAGCAATGATGGCTATTGTAAAGAAATGAGGTTTCAAATCACTGGAGCAGAACCTCCAACTGGCTGATCTGGTGAATGAACTGACTTCAGAATCACCAGTTATCATGCAAAGTTTCCTCTAGTTTCAAACTTTATTTGCCACATCAATCAAAAGCGTTTTCTGGTATTGAACTATGTGAAATGCCCAAAACATGGTCTGACTGAACATTAGAAGATCTGGCTCCCCTATCTGGAACATGCAGCCATGTCTACATAACAAACACGGCTGCAGGGTGGTGAATCCTCCACTCTCTAACATAAACTGCTTGAAAGGTTTAGGATTTCAATGCTCATATCCAAAAGCTTCTTATAAGAATATAAAACACTATGTATGGAAATAATCACCAAGTTGTTTATAAAGAAACTAAATTTGCTAGAAGTTAAAAATAGCAGTTTGAAATTTAAAGTCTGCCACCTTTACAGCTACACCTTTATCAGATATAAACAAGTGTACTCGGCACTATTCAGAAGACTTCCGCATTCAACAGGTTTTATAATTATGTTATTAAATAAAATGTAATGTAAGTGTGATTTTAAGAGAAGGGTGGTGGATAACATAAAGAGGAAGAAGTGCAAATGTACAAATTCCTCAATGACAAACAATCCTGTCAGTGATTCCTTTAATGGGATAAATAACACTGAAGTGTGAAACAAGTTGATATCAGAACAAAAGAATGGACTACCTTCTCCAGTTTTATTGTGTGGTTATATATATATAAATAAACTTGATTCACATTTAAATATGGAAATAAAAAAACTTTTAGTTTGCATAATGGCACCACATATGGCTCCTCGTTGTTTTTGTTGGAAGACAAACCGTAAATAAAAAAGCATCACATATGCGCAGTAGTTCACTAAACATCACGCAAGATTAAAGGTGAATTTTTATAGTATGTTTTACGTGTAAGGAATCTTTCTCTCTCTTTCTCTCTGACAGGGGCTGCAGGTGACACTTTGTCCGTATCGTTGAAAATAACATATATAAAGGCATATTTACCTTGTAAGAGTCTCCAACTTGCCATCGTGAAACTAGACACTAATAACATGAGCCCCTTCACCACGAGCCGCCAGCTCCCCCTGTGTCGCTCCGCGGTCCGCTAGTTTCTGAGCATAGCTGCCGGAGGAGGAGCGGAGAGGCTACGTCATCACCTAGTTGCTTGGAGACACCCCAGGAATCTCTGACAGGCTTCCTGTTAAATGAATATTACAGCAAGTGCGCCACAGTCTTATAATAAGAAAGCCAAATAGTCACTATCGTACAAATATTTATTATCATAAAATATCAATAAAACACACAAAGAAACTTTTCTTTAGCGACAATAAGAGCAAAATGTGAAATAGAACTAAATAAAAATACAAGCTGTTTAATGCCAAGTTTTGCATTTCATGCTAAATCAGCATGATCAATTCTGTAGTAATAAATAGTTTAAAAAATGTGCCAAAATGTACATATATCTGAAAGTGTATGTACATTTAGTTTAACAGTTTACCGATTCAGAATGGCAACAGCTGCATGAATGTGATTTTTTTTCTTTTATAATAATGAAATATAGTTAAAAGGACTCAAATAAATAAACATAAAAGTATAACATTTTAATGTTGATTGTCATTAAGATCGTAGTGCTACCACCAGAAACAGTGCAGGAGAAATGGGCTATAAATGAAGCCATGGTGTACTGATATTTACTGTATCAGAGCCCCAAATAAGCTAGTGTTATTGCAGGGATGGGGGTTAATACAGAAAAACCATTTTTATCAAATAAACTTTACAAACACTGTACTTACACTGATTGTCTAACTACTTAGAGGTATATTCTAATGGCATGACCTCTTAAAAAAACATGAAAAAGACCATGACATTAAGTTTGTATAAATAATGATAATTGGACATTCTTATTTAAAAAATTCACAAACCAACAAACCAAATGACCAACCACATCATATTGCATAACATGACAAAGTGCTAAAGTTCCTATGATAATGCCAAATAAGGTAAACTAAAGTGAGGGCCTGCCATGACAATATATTCATCTTATAAAGTGAGTTCCTCTATGTCATCATCGTATGAGGTGATGGCACGAATGGCAGGTCTGCTATCCGGAATATGCACAGTGTTAACCGTGGGTGTTGGAGGAGAGGAAGACCCTGAGTTAAAGCTAAGTAGTCCTTCTCGTCTTGAACGTACGCCATTGGTGGCCGGAGGGCTATCAAATAGCTCCATTTTGTTAGAATGACTTATAGTGTCAACAGCCTGGTTACCAAAAAGCTGCTGCATGAGGCTCGACTTCTTGTCCTTCCCCAAACTCTTTTCTGTGTCTTTGTCCTTCTTGGTCTCTACACCTCTGAGGTTAAAAACTCCAATAGCTTCTAATGCCGAGTCTCTGTCCTCTTTGGGTGGAGGTGAAGGGAATCCAGAGAAAGCTCGGGAAGTTGAATGTCCAAATGAAGGTGCATAACCTCCGAACGCCAGATCGTCATTGGAGGTTTGAGATCGCAGAACTCTCCTCCCTATTCCTGCTGTCAGAGCTCCACTCTCTATGCCTGATCTCCTCTTTCCGCCTTCTCTAACTCCAGCATGCAAAGTACCCGTCTCCTCTGACTCTGTAAGGTTGAAAATGGAAGAATTACGGTTCCTCTGCTCAGGAGGACGTGGAAGAAAATGATCACCGGAAGCCTTGTTGGACTCAGACGGACTTGTCTCTTCAAACATAGAGTCCTGAGCTCCCAGGTTGTGGCCGTCTATTTCTCGCATCTTAGCCAGCAGCTGCTCTTTCTTGTGATGTGCTTCCTCTGCTGCTTGCTGATTGGACAATGATTCCTGGTTCCATCTTGCAACTTCCTCCTGGACATGACCCCGCTTCAAGTAGTTCTCTTCTTCCTTCTGGCTGAATAGGGAATCCGTCTTCTTTCGGTCTTCCTCTTCATCCCTTTCTTTCTCCGAGCCTATGGACAAAGTGTGATTGATTTAAGAAATACACATAACTGGTGCATTCACATACTTTTTTAAAACTTTTATAATATTTTATCAATACAAAAAGAAGGTATTCACTATTCATTAACTTGTCCTTACTTCTTAATCTGTTTTCCTTTTCTACAAGCAGAATCTGTTCCTGGTCCGTTTCATATTTCTGCTCCTTCTTCTTCACCATCGCCACCTCTTTCTCTCCTCTCTTTTGCTCTTGATTTTGAGGCATGTCCTCTGTCCCTGCCTGCCTGTCCACTCTGTCAAGCTCCTGTTGACAGTATCAACATAAGGAGGTACAAGAAATGAATGACAGCAAACAAGAGCAGCGGAAGATGAGATGCAGGTGTAGGGAAAAAGTGCCGAGACTTCACCTTGAGAGAGAAGTATTCATCGGGTGCCTGTTCGCTGTGTTCATTAGTATCGCTGATGGCAGGGGGCGGTGTGGGGAAATCCAGACTTGAGGCCCTGTCTTCAGTTTGTACTGCCTTGGTGCTGCTTCTGCTGGGAGCTATGTAAAAACAGATGAAAAGATAATTCACTTTTGTTTATCCCATTCACTAATTTTAACGAACACTACGGTTTGTCCCTCCTACGTGCTACAGTATCGGCTCACCTTTCCGCTTGGTGCCACTTTCAGCATCTTTTCTTGCTGATGGTTTCAACATGCGGTTGGCATAAATATTCCTAGCATCTAGTTCTCGCTCCTTTTCCTTATAAAAGAAGACAAATAGCATCTAAAACAATGAGCAATTCACTTCCATGCACATGGTAAGGGTTGCTCCAGCGGTTATATGAAGCACATTTCTAATGTGCACCTTGAGTTTATTCGTCAGTCGTTCCAGCTCCTCCTGCAGAGTTCGGATCTCCTCCTGGGCGTTTATGGTTTTCTTCTTCTCTGCAGCCAGTTGCCTCTGATAACTGCTGTTGCTCAGCTCCAAGCTACGCTCCATGTCCTTCAGGCACACAAACACAATTTAATGCAGCCACTTGTTATAAGGAATACTCAGATTAAAGATGGTTGAAACGAATTATTACACCTATTAAAATTACAGTTAAGCAAAAGAGGTTGATGTGTTACAAAATGATTATGAAAGCATAGATAACAACCTGCTAATGACTTTATAAACTTGTAAGTTAGATACTTACCTTAATTTTACGTTCTGCCTCATGGGCCCGCGTTTTCTCTTCTTCTAGCCTGCGACTCAGCTCATCTCTGGCTCCTAATTCTCGCTGGTCGACCAGCTTCTTCAGTCGTGAAATGGCTACTTGGCTTCTTTGCAACTTGTCCTCGCTGTCCTTTAACCGCCGCTCAGCTCCGCGCTCCCGTTCCTGCGTTCGTCTGAGTCTCTCTCGCAGCACGTGCGTCTCGTTGGAGTGGCGCGACAACAGCTGGGAAATCTCACTTTCCGTGTCGTCGTAACGCTGCAGGGCTTTCTCTTGACGCATCTGAAGCTGCAGGATGGAAAAGATTTTTTTTTTACTTCCATAAGTGCCAAAGGTAAGCATGAAGCAAAGAGATTTTAATGTATAGAATCATGATTCATTTTCTTATAAAGAGTGTTTAAGTGATCATCAGGATTCTTATTTTGCAATAAACATCAACAATGTGTAGCAACTAAAATTTGATATTCTGTAGTCAAGACTCAAAACTAACACCAGACATATGAGGGACCTACTTGTCTGAGAATTCGATTTTCCTTCTGGAGTTCATCAGTGCGCTGTTGCACTTCTGCAAGAGAGTTGCGCAATTCATTGATCTTCAGGAGACGAGCTGAAAGCATCCGCTTGGTCACCAGATCCAGATCTTTAGGTGGTGACGACTCCTTGCTTTGTGACCGCAATCCCCTGCGATGCTGCTGGATCAATGAAAGGCCTCCAGGTCGCGGTAGGCGAGACACCCCCCAGCGCCCCACACCACCTGCAAGAAGAAAAAACACACACATCATGTCAGAGAAGAAGAAGAAAGAACAATCTATAATCAGGAGAAAACCGGTGCTGATGACAATTTATTGTTACAAAGATTATTTTTGAACATCTCAAATCAGTATGAGCGTGTGAAAACCAGCCTTACATTGCCCCCACCTGGACAGTTGAAGGAATTAAAAGTTTCACTCATTGATTCAACCATAAGCGGTTGAATCCTCACTTTACATACCTAATTTATGAAGAGGGCTTTTAGGAATCCGCTTTGCGCGCACCCCCTTTAGAGGGGTAGGGGATGGAGACAGAGATCTGGAGAAAGGAGATAGTGAGCGCTCTGAAGGTGTCTCCTGCTCATAGTCTTCAGAGTAAAATGAACCATCACTTCTCCTCCGCTCTCTGTCTGAGATCTGGTCCCTGTCTGGATCTGAGTTCCATGTTCTGGTTTTGGATCTCCTCTTGACACTGCCCTCTTTCTCGTCCTCAGTGTGAATCTTGTCTCCAGAGTCTTTTTTGTGCCTCTGCTTGGATGACGCTCGAGAACCTTTCTTTGTACTCTGATGGGACTGGCGACTTAAATTGCGGTTGTCTTCCTGCAGGTCAGGTGTTTCTTGGGGTTCCATGTTGTCAGTCTAAGAAGGCATGCTGACGTAAAGAGAAACAAAATATACTTTAAAAAGCATCCTTGTTTTCTCTGAGAGTTTAGCAGCAGCAAAGCCTTACAAGCAAAGGATGGACAGTGTTGCCAGATTTTTCTGACAATAATTGAAAGCCCCATGGTAAACTGGGCTGAACATTTATGTTGTGCAACCAGAACAAATTTGTCATTGTTCACTTAAAGAAGACAGACCAACTGGTTTCTCTCAAGTTTTTTTTTTTTTACATTGTGCATCTGGTTGCTAAGCAACAACATGAGGTGGATCTTTCCATGCAGGGATGAATATCACACTGCCTCCTGTTGCCCTGATGACTTATTAAAGAACCAAACTACAACTTCTGGCTGCAGTAATCTGCTGAGAATAAAAACAATAAGCAAGTAGGCTATAATCTTCAGGCGTTCCCATATTGTAATGCAATTTTTACTATTAAATATCAAAGATATGTTTTGCACATATTGATGAATACCAATTGTTATGATGAATTGACAAGATTCAAAGCATACAGTCAAAGGAGCAGACTCCTTACTAATTAAACTTGTTTGACATTTAATGACCATGATTACGCGTAGAAGCATATTCATATCTTCAGGACGAATCATGTAAATACTGCTCACCAGAGTCATAAACTTTACTAAATACATAAATGTTGATTAAATATTAAAGCCATGCACTCATCTGACCTGGCATAAACCGTGGCAACAGCAGAATCCCCAGATGGGCAAGTATCCGTAGTAACGCTGGTACACTGAGCAACATCATCATACATGGAGATAGCTTTCTTTGTACATCAACGCTCAATATTTGCAAACATACCTGCTTTTCAAAGCAGTTTTAACTGTTTATCTTTGTTGAACTGTAATTTTATTAAGTGCAGCATTCATTGTTTCCTCTTTAATCTCATCAACATGAAGCACTAAAAGCTCTTTCATAGACTTTTCATTCAAATATTTCATGTGTAAAAACAAATTCTTTATAAATTAGCCGCGATGGTGATTTAACTGAAATTGTTAATCATACAAATAACACCATGCCTAACTCTTTTTCTTCAGAGAATATGCTTAAATGAAAATAAGATTTTAGTCTCACAAGATATACAAAAACACATAATCTCAGCTGTCTGTCCCCCTCTGATTTTGAAATATTATATCTGTCTAAATACTCCTGATATTTCTATGAAAATCTATGCAATCGATCTCAAGCTTTGTGATTACATTATTTAAAAACTTTGGCACGCGGCAGCGGAAGCTATCTGGTTTGAGTAATACAAGCTGCATCCATGCAGGCCTTGTGCGACTGACAGATTCAACTTTGTTGTTGTCAGACTAACAAATAATAACGGCAAGATGTAGTGTCTGCAGCCAATTCCACATCTAAGAAGGCCTTCTTCAAAAATATTTGTAGCTTATACACGCTATGTATAGACAAAACAGTAAAAAAAAGAAAAAAGAAAAAAGAAGAAGATACAAGAATAAACTCAGAATATCAGCAGTCTGGAAAGCTAACGGTGCTCCCTGAGCAAGAGCTATTAGTGCTAACATGGCAATAAACACCACATTCAACAGGTGGACTGTGGATCGACGCTATCGCTTAGAATATGTTACCTCCATCCTGCCTGTTTCCGCGCTTTTGTACAACATTTAGCGAGTGTTTGGTTTCACAAAACTTAGTACCATTGACCAGCTTCTTGGTGACTTATTGTTAGCCACATACCTTAAGCAAGCTAACTCGGACTTTAGATGACTTCGGTTTCCTTAAATATAAGAAGGCTTAGCAGTCCACCCCTTTTGGATGCAAAGGGCCATGACTGTCGTTTTAATATGCGTTGCCCCGTAATTATCAGCAGGAAAAGAAAGAAACGCCAACAAAAACAACCAGTTTCTTGCTATCCACGCCTTTCAGTTTGCTTCAGCGTAGCTCCTGACGCCCTACCATGGCAACCGCAGGACTTACTGCAATACCGCTAAACCACCATTAGGGGGCGTTCTCACTTGCTGAAACAAAGAATTATAATGAATTAGTCTGTAACTAAATCTAAAATATCCCACTTAGTTAATAATCTAACAATAAATTTATATTGATAAAAACGTATTCCATGTATTTTCTCAGTACTGACGTCCATGCAAAACATGTGACTCGCAACCTTTTATTTATTATCTTTAAATCAGTGCTTTGGAAATTATGGATGTTCCTGCCATATTGTAATTGGCTTGTCGTCTTAATTTAAAAAATTTTGAAAAGCCTTAATGTATGACAATACAGAGATGGAGCAAGGTAAGGTACGTTTGTTTTGCATACCACATTACCTGTCCAAGACAATTCAAAGTGCATTACATTAAAAGTATTACAGATGGTGCAAAGAAAGCATTAAAAAGTAGTAAAAGGCAGCAATAAATAGCAAAAATCACAATAAAATCGCAAAATAAATTGATTAACAGCAGAATAAGTTAAAAGTTACCATGCGGATTTAATGCATTTTCAGTAAGCGCCTTATTGTGTAGAATAGACTGATCAATACAATACATTTAATTTTGTTGATTATTTACCCATAAATAGGACTATTTCAAACTCAATGGCTGTAGTTCTTTTAACAGCACCCCATTGCATTTCATACTCCTAATTTCCTGTGACCGACAAAGCAAATCCAAAATGTGTCTCTAAGCCCATCCAACTATTCATAAGTTCACCAGTGCAGTGCCCACCAAATCACTGGGAAGTGACACACTGCACAAAACTACCTTGACTCCCAGACACCAGACACAACTAGTTTCACTTCTACAATGCAGCGTCCTGACATCTGTCAAGACGCCGGAAGTAGTAAGCTTTTCAGAATAAATGGATAATGCTTGACACAAAAGTAAAGTTGGCGTTCGCGTAACATCAGCCTAAATTTGAGTTACAAATATCATTTTTTTTAAAAATCAAAAATTTAAAATGCAAAAATTAAGTTGAAATTATTAATTGAACTTTAGTCACATTATTATGAATTACTTATACTTGGCCTCCATAATAATAATAGTAATAATAATAATAATAATAATAATGATAATGATAAGAATAAGAATAGTAAATTAAACTGTCTTTATTTACGTTTGAGGCGAACCCCATGAGCTATTGTTTTGTTTTGAAATATATCCCGGAAGTCCACTGTTTAGTGTAACGTCGGTGTCTGTTAAGGGGGTCGTTCGCTGTCACAGTCTGCATGAGCGCACGTTGTTTATTTTTGACGGCTCAGTTTAAATGGAGTCAGCTGTGCTATGTCGTTTAGAGCACGTTGTTATTTATGCATTTGTTGTTTGTATTCTTTAACCGTTTCTGGGGAAATCAACGCTGACTACAGCCAGCAAACTGTTGGTTGACTGCCTGTGACATTAATTTGGGATTAAAATGGTCATAAAGGTTTACATCGCCTCCTCCAGTGGCTCTGTTGCGGTGAGTGTTTGCAAACATGCTATTAAACTTACTGACAGGTGCTTTAAGATGCAGGATTTGAATATAATAATAAATCGTAGTAGTCTCTTATCAGCTGAATGTAATTATGTAACCTGACTACGACGCGCGCGTGCTGGAGCCCTTGCACTTCAGACTGTTGACAAGCTGTGTAATTTATGAGCATTATTTAGGCAGGTAAGCTGCTAGGCGGGGATATAAGAAATGTTTTTATTTTTATTTTTAGCTGGACCTTTATAATTGTGCAGTGGTCTCAGCAGTGCATATGTCGTTTCAGCGTGAGCACTTTGTTTTAAACTTAAAAAAAAAAGATTGTATGAATAGGCTACATCAAACCAAATCTTTTTGGAAGTTTTGAAAAACAAAAAAGAAGAAATGTAGAGAAATACAGTATCTCACTCCGGTCAGGAGGGTCTTACACTTCAACAAGGGTGTGTATAGGCAAAAATGTATTAGGCTGAGGCAGGGACTGCCATTTGTCTCACATAAAGATACATTTACTGCAATAACCTGAGACTTTAGTTACATGTCGGGCTTTTGTTGTTTTTCAACTGTCTTCACTGTTACCTGGACCTTTGCGAAATTTTCATTTTAAGTCATTCCCCTTGTAATTCAAGGGGGGGAGCTGCTATAAGTAATCAGTATATCTGCTATTCCAAACACTTTACACAACTGGGGATTTGGGCAGATAGCTGAGCTTTAAAAAAATATCCCATAGCCTCATGCTGATTCCTGTTTATTTTCTCACCTCTCTTGAGTTTTAAATCTGATAAATATGAGTTGGTATAATAATTAAGAATGAAAAGAAGTGCTAGTTGCAGCTCTTGCCCTGTTGGAACCTCTTGGCAGGCAACTGGCACATGCTTTTGCGAAATCCCAGCTGATATGAGCGTGAGCAGAAAATAATCAAACACCACTTTTGCATGAAGGTTTAAAGAATTAGGTAATGGCACAAATGAGTAATATATTTATTCTATCGTGCTTGGTCTCTAGAAAAGGGCCTCATTAATCTGCAAGTGTTTACAGAGGAGTTATTTTTAACCCTATGACACACACATTCAAAACACACCGACCCTCCGTTTATCCTTCATACACTCATAAAAAACCCAGTCATGCTCGCTTGAATAAGTCCACCATTTGGGTCAGTTATGCGAGTGTCGGACTCATGTGAATGTAATTCTCAGTGAATGGGTCAGGAATTGAGTTACAAGTGAATTGAATAAAGAGGAAAGGTGAGAAAGCATCCCTCAGTGGATTTAAAGTGACATGTGTGAATGTAATGTAACTCAAAATGACTGGAAGTCAAGGGATGAAATCTGGAAAACTGGCATACAAATCCAGCAATATGGGAGAAGAAAACAGACAAGCACAGCAGACAATTGGTAAATAAATGGCCAGTGTGTGGCCCCATTAAAAACATAAGCAGTTTAACATCAGCAGATTAGTGGAGCGGAAATTATCAGCACATAAAGGATTAGATGCAAATGAGGTTATCCCCTCCACTCTTCATTAAATGGATGTCATGTTGAGTCTCATCAAAATTTACATTTTGTAATTCCTCCGAAGGTTTTATAGTCATCATTACAAACATTGTCTTCATATCCGACTTAACAAATGGTGAAATGATGGTCTTTAGAGAACATAATCCCACCTACATGACAAAGGACGCATTGTTCAAGTTGGAAAAAAAATCTTTAGGAGTATGTATGTTGGGGAAATACATTTAAACATGTATTACAGCCACAGTAATTAACTTTTTTTTCTGATTTTCAATTCTGCAAACAGGGTTTTTTTTGTTTTGTTTCTGTAACAAGTTCTGTATATCCTCTATGACTGAATGATTAATTCTCTCTTAAGGTTGAGCTAATCCCTACATAACAGAAATTGCTCTCAAACAATACACATGCTCTCACTGTAATTTTGAATATTTATGTCGTAAATCCTACAAGCACACAAAGAGACTCACAAAATCTGAACTTCTACATCCATTAGACACACTTTCTCTCCCACTCAGCAGGGGCACCTTGATCTTTAATTATTTAGAGTCATACTGCCTGCCTTTCAACTCAGAGGATGACCATGTCATTCATACTTTGCTGTACTCAGTGGCAGAAAACTATAGTTTTCTAACAGGGGTTTTAGCTTTTAGTTTAACACGGAACTACCATTCCTATTAAAAGACAGTAATTTACTTTTACCGTGAGCTTTAACAGTTCAAATGAAGCCGTGTTCATGGCCTCACAAAGAGAGACTTTTAGCTTTTGGACAACAGATTGTTTGTAGCTTCATTTGGCTTTGCATCTAAAACTAACTGCCCTGAACAATCCCTCTCTGTCTTTTAGCTAGAACAATGGCATCATTGTGGTTCTAAAAGTTCTTAATTAATGTTCACACATGGCATATACACACACACACACACACACACACACACACACACACACACACACACACACACACACACACACACACAC
>JAOXYM010000024.1:11527207-11541218 GCA_028567055.1 Leptatherina wallacei | reverse complement strand
CAGAGTCAGAAGCAGACATGGAGAAGCTGCATTCAGCTTCTATGCTCCACATGTCTGGAACAAACTCCCAGAAAGTCCCAGATCAGCAGAAACACTCAGTTTATTGAAATCAATCAACAATCAATCAAATGACTGAGACCAAACCATGGAAATCTAAAAAGAAAATACTGAAATTGCAGATATTTCAGAGAATATGTGCGGAGTTTCTGAGGCTAATGTGGAGCTGCGTGTCTTGAGAGACGACAGATGTAAGAACAGGGCAAGATGAAGCAGAAAGTAGATGGACATGAGAGAATAAAACATTTTAATTATTTGTTCTAGTTTTTTAAGTCGCACTCTATGTTCAACTTTTACTCCTGGAAATAAGGAGAAACTTACGTGTGTACATGTTGATAAATGTTTGTAGACCTCACAGCTTGCATCAGTGTAGGATTGAGTACCCACTTCTCCATATCCAGCACGTAGAAGTCCTGCCCTTTCATAAGATCACTACACAAGGTCAGTTACAACTCATGATACGGATATGAGCCAATAACGTCAGTCAGATCCTGATTATAGCGCATACTATCAGCAGCGGGTTGAGCAAGTTTGGATCTATCACTGCATTTACCTTTTACCTTGTTTGGCTCTTTTCCTGCTTGAAGCATACTCTGTTCTTTAGTTCGCTCCGAAAACAAAAACATAATTTCTCATCAGAGGAGGATGCATACCTCAGAGATTGTAATGATACACCAGAAAATCAATATGTGCTTAAGCTGTTGACCTTTCCAGACTGATTATCAGAGTGGCTGGCTGGCTTGGCGCTGTAGCCACATGTTGTCCACCCATAACTCATCGTAATAGTTTGTATGTGAGTGTTTAACAGTCCAGCATAAAAATCATGTTTAAGGTGGCTTCATTTGTTTGTGTCTGAAGAAAAAAATGTTTTTTTATTATTCAATTGGAAAAAAGAAAATATTAGAATCAGGTCAGGAAGAATATATTTTCCTTTTATGATTAATTATTTTCAAAGCACTATAACTGGATCTCAGATTGATGTAAAAAAAAAAAGACAATAATAAAGTAAGAAACAGTTGTGGCCCTAAAACTAGACGTTGGTAAAGGTGTCCCGCCACAAAACCAAACTACAAGAAGATAAATCACATCATGTGGGCTCAAATAATATGCCTTTAAAAAAGAGATTGCGTTGCTGTTCATATCTCTTTATTTGGGTGATACCTTCTTTATGAGCTGAGTGAACATTTGTAAACGATTGTCCTTAACTCTACTGTGCAGATAGGATTGGAAAACAATCGTTTAAATTGCTCCAAATAAGAAGAAAACCATTGATTAGGCATGCACTGCAAAAATAAAGATAAGATGATTGTTGTAAAAGTGTTTTAAAAAAGGGTGTGATAAAGGGTGTTTTAAAGGAGAAGTGCAAGATGGTGATGATGTGAGTCAGTAATAGCTGTATCAGGAAGCAACTGAAGGAAATTGCTTTGTGGGCCAAATGTGCTGGTCCAAAATGCTGAACAGACTGAATAAAAACCAGTTTGGCAATATCATGTCTCTATGTTGATGGACAGTGTCTACTTCTTGCATATCACAAAATAAAATACATTAATTGGCAACAGTTTTACAAAACTAGTAATCAGTGTGTGCACAGCAGTGGATACCATTTGCTTCACGACATTTAAGGTACTTAAGGTGCCAAGAAATTTTAATAAACAAAATGCTGACATATTAACCAGAATCTTTGTCTGTGTGATATATATAATGTATTTGATTATATATTTGATTACTGAAGTGTCAGCATTGCAGCGCAAATGAAAATGTGTTATAATCATTTTCATTGTACTGGCAGACAAAGTTTAGAAATTTTACACAAGAATTACATCAAAGTTTCTGACAGTAAAAAATAACAACCCAATTTAATGAAAATGTAGAGATTATCTTTAATTATTTGTTAAGTTTCATGTTTTCTTTAAGGTTTCTGAAAGTTTAACAGGGCTATGAACATTATTTGGAATAAATAGAGTGGACTTTTCCCCACAGCAATCAATGCAACATGTTCAATAATGATAACGGGAAAAGATGCTTTAAGAGGGTTTTGCAAGTTTATTGAAAATTAAAATCTCTATCCTGCAAACATACTAAATAACTTAAGAACCAATTAGAACTATAGTAGCACAGTACATATGCATATGTACTTATTTAGATCTAATGAACTGTTTAAAAATTAAAATTTAAGGTACTTTTAAGGTGCCAAGAAATTATGAACGCATTCTTTAGTGTTGCTGAATTTGCAACCAGTCGCACCACAACCAATGGGACACTTGCAAATCAAATGTACAGGAATGATATAGGCCTACTGATATTTAAGAGGAAGGCAATGGCTCAAAGAAGGAACTGATTTTAATAAATACTGAGGACTTGGAGTTGCACAATGGGAAATGATTTGCACTCTGAGTACCAGCGACATAATAAGATAAGTCCTGGAAAGTCAAGTGTTTGTGAAAGATATCCAGTGCCATAGAGTTAATCTTTTCCTACTTAACAAAGACTTCATCAAGCTACTCTTTCAGGTAATAATATTATTTCTGATTATGATCATTCTGATTCCCTAAAAAAAGAACTCATTTAGAATTTAGAAAAATGGTGCGTTTTCTTATCCTTATCCAGGGCAAAGGTTTGCAACAAAGACATACAGATCATGATTATTTTTTTGCATAATCCAGATCAAGAGGGTTATTTTACTATACAAAATGCTAACATATTAACCAGAATATTTTGTTTTATCATTTTTATTGCACTGGCGGACAAAGTTTGGAAATTTTACGCAAGAATTTCATCAAAGTTTCTGACAGTAAAAAACAACAGCCCAAATTGAATGAAAGTGTAAATTATCTTGAATTGTTTTCTAAGTTTCATGTTTTATTGAAGCTTTCTGAAAGTTTATGTGGAGTTTATGTGGAGTTGAGCAGTGGTAAAAAAAAAAAAAAAGGCGAAATTGTGTTACATGAAAAAGACAAACATAAAAAGCTTGCTGTGACAGATAACTGACAGGGATAGCATGGTTTTGCTTTGGGAGTCAGAGTTCAAGTACACTTCTTGGCATTTGCTCACATAGAAAAACGTTTCATCAACATTTTCCACTCAGTCCTTACTAGTATTCATCAACCACAGTTACTTTCAAATATTTTCTTCCCAGGACAAACTTAAAAGGTAAAATAGCAATTATGTTCATAGTATCAAATTCTTTCAAAATGTACCAGTTTCTTTTTTATCAGACATGTCAAACACACCTGACATGTTTCGACGGTAACCCTGCCATCTTAAAGGGTGACTGTCGAAACACATTAGGTATGTGTGACAGTTTACTTGTCTGATAAATAAGAAACCGGCAAATCAATTTTAAATTGTGATTTTTATTTCTGTGGCATATCAGACCTTTTTTAAACAGTTTTGCAGGTATTGTGTAAAATTGAATCCCCATTTCATGCTCTGCCTTTAATGATTGATCAAAATGTCAACATGTGTCCAGTTTGCAGTCCAAGTCCAAGTAGCCCCATTTATTCGTAACAATTACTGGATCTGTACACGGGACTTTTATCCTAGAGACATTTCAGGCATGAATGCATTTTAATGTGAATTCCTTTGATAGTTACTCGGAGTTTGTGGATTTAAAAAGGTAAGAGGGTAAATTTATGTTATATGTTATAATGTTTTGCTAAACAGAAAAAAAGAGAAAGGGAGGGAGGGAAAGAGAAAGGGGAAAAAATGGGAATTTAAAAGATTAAAACAAAAAAGACTGATTTGTTTTCCAAAACACCAAGTTTATACAGCATGCTCAAAGACACATGACTCAACACCATGAGTTGCAGACAGTTTAAAGGAAGTTCAAAGTCACTTTTTTTCTTGTATTTTACTGTACCCCATAGAAATTGACCTGCTTTGAAGGAATACTATGAAGTCCATTTCTTTACAAGAACTACATCTTGCTTTTCTTGTATTGATAGGTGAGTGTTTATATTCCCTTTTCATTCATTCTAACTTCTTCAGCCTTTTTTCACTCAAATGGAACATAGGAAAAAATATGACTGCACTCTCAAAATCACAGAAGGGAGTGAGAGGTTGTGTTTACAGCTTCGCAATTTCATCAATTTTCCAGAAGCTGGGAGCGCATTCTTAGAAAACACTGCCAAATGTCAGCACTGACCTTTTGTATAAACCGGAGAACATTCTGACAAATCACACAGCTTTCCGGCTAATCAAAGCATTTTACTGTGTTTTTATGCTGCAGGTCTTCTGAGTCTACCCCAGTTTACAGGTCAGTAAGTACCATTCACAGCTGTGTAATGAGTCAAGCATGTTTTTATTTGATAAAAGAAAGTTCAAGGTGATGTGACCTTCAACTTTTGAGCTCTCATATTTTATTTCCAGAATGTGAGAAAGTCAGGCTGGTAGGGCCTTCGCGTTGTGCAGGCAGAGTGGAGATCTTTCACCAAAACAGTTGGGGAACTGTGTGTGACGATCACTGGAGCCTCGCCAATGCTGACGTGGTGTGTCGAGAGTTAAACTGCGGCATCGTTATGGAGGCCAAAAAAAGTGCTTTCTTTGGAGAAGGAAAAGATGAGATCTGGTTGGATGATGTGAAGTGTACAGGGAGTGAGCCATCCATCATAAAGTGCCCGAGCAAGTCATTTGGGGTCAATAATTGTGGCCATAGTGAAGATGCTGGGGTTATCTGTTCAGGTAAGCTGGATGTTGATCTTTGTATTTGCTGCACATACTTCATCAAGTAACAGACATAATACTGTTTAAAAAAAATGAAATGAAAAAGGATAAAAGAAAGTCTTTCTTTAATCATTGTCATTGTTCAGGGGTGGCATTCATAGTTTGTTTCAGTTGGTTGCAGTTCACAACTTACATCAGTAGATGTCACAATATGCTCAACACTGGACCTTTAATGATGATTTATATACTTTAGAGTAGCGTCTCACCATATGGAAAGGAATGTTTCTCTCCACTAACTGTTTTTTGCACTGTTCATCTGTTGATATGTTAGAACATGTGCGGGTTCTCAATGGAAGCAGTCGATGTAATGGCAGGTTGGAAGTCTTCCACAGTGGCCACTGGACACGGGTGTGCAGCAGTGACTGGGGCCAGAAAGAAGCTGAGGTGATATGCCGGGAGGCTTCCTGTGGCAGTCCCGTTGTTCAATCTGTCATGCCAAATTTTGGAGAAGCCCATGGCATAGGTGGGATCAAAGCTACATGTGATGGAAACGAGACCTCTATCTCAGAGTGCAAGATTCAAGAATTCAAAGAAAGTTGTACTGATGCTGTTATTTTCTGTGGAAGTATGTACTTTGTCATCTCTGGTAACATTAATATTGTTTCCTTGGATGGCTACTGAATGATCATACTATTTCTTTTCCCTCCTTTTTAAAAAAAAACAACAACAACTTGGCAGATAGTAGACCAATAAGGCTGATAAATGGGACCAATCGCTGCTCTGGTAGAGTAGAGGTCTACTATGAAGGACAGTGGGGAACCGTTTGTGATGACAAATGGGGAATGCAGGAAGCAGCTGTGGCATGCCGGGAGATGAACTGTGGGAGTGCTCGGGCTGTGAAGTACAAGGCCTATTTCGGCAGAGGCCAGGATCAGGTTTGGTTGGACGATATCGAGTGTACTGGTCATGAGAAGTCCCTTGCTGAATGCCCACATAGAGGTTTTGGAGAGCATGACTGTGACCACAGTGAAGATGCCGGTGTTATATGTTCAGGTAACATACCGTTTTTCAGGGTTTTTTTTTATTGGACAAACATTTGCCAGTGCAAACAATTTTGAAACACCTTTTTTACCTGCTTGCTCTCCAGAGAATTTAAGATTGACCAATGGGACTGACAGCTGCTCTGGTAGAGTGGAGGTCTTCCACAATGGCCACTGGAGAAAAGTTTGCAAAAATAACTGGGGCCTTAGAGAGGCCTCAGTTTTATGTGCGGAACTCAGCTGTGGAGTGCCAAAGAAATCCCAAGAAAACTTCCATTTCGGTGACTCCACACTTTCAGGATACACAAGTAGATGTCAAGGTAATATCAACTCCATCAGCCAGTGCACGTTTGAAGAACAAGTTGGAGGATGTGATGGGGCCTCTGTTGCATGTGCAGGTAAGACACAGTAGATAAAGATACTCTGCTAAAAATACTATTCTCACCTACGGGTCTGTCTAATTTTCTGCAAAGCAAATGAAACACACCAAATGCTACATTCATTTTCAGGCATTAGCTGCATTTTTAACTAAAGCCCTTACACCCATGAGCTTTTTCAAGGCTGTCTGCATTTCTTCTGCAGTTAAAAGTTATGGGACAGTTGAGATATTATGTCTGTCAAGCTGAAGTACGAGCCTCTGATTGGTAGAATCAGTGCCATGAAAAAAAAAATGTGCTACCTAAATTTGTATTTCTCTCTCAGTGTATCCCTGTTTTTTCCAATTAAATAATTACTTCCTTGGTGTGGCAAGACACCCAGGATTTGCAAATCCTTACTGCAGATATGTAAAATGAATGGCAGACTTGCATTACCAAACCTGCGAATATATTTCACAAAATGGACTCACAAAACCTTCCTTGTTGCAGATTGGAAACATCCTCTCTGCATCTATTATATAGCTCACCTGTGTCTATCAATCCCTCTGGGTTTAACAGATAATGGGAAGACTTTAAATTATTGTCAGGTTTCTTGTTAACTCCACTGTGGAAGAATAATTTATTTTACCCATGACTCACAGACTCCCCTTTTCTCTTTGGCACAGTAAAGGCCTCAGAAGGTCTTTAATCTGGATAAATTTGTTTGTTTTTTGTAACTATCCTAAATTATCCACTGTATTAACTTTACTTTCTTCGCATCTTCACTGGTATTTCCAAGTCAGATATTGTGCAAAATCTCTCTTTTCTCCCTTTCTTTTCCACTTATTAGCAAGAGATTTTCTTGTCCTGCACTGGAGACCCGAGTAAGCTCTGTCCAGCAATCAGTGGCAAATAGATATTATGTCTTATCTAAAACTGGCACAGAATTTCCCTCAGTCAGAGGCAGCTCTCAGGACTTTTACAGAAAATGGCACCCTATGTATCTTACTTTAATTACATCAAGTCTCCCACCCAACTGATCTAATATAGTCTTTTTCATCTTTGTGTTCAGTCTTTTGATTTGGTTGTTAAATAGTTAACTGAATGGGTTTGGCGTTTGCCATCCTGATACTTCATAACTTGACTTTTAACATAATCTATCCTTAGGTAATCCACCAATTAGACTTGTCAATGGCACTGACCGATGCTCTGGCAGAGTGGAGGTTCTGCATGATGGCCAATGGGGAACAGTGTGTGATGATGAGTGGGACATCAGAGATGCTCAAGTGGTGTGCAGAGCCATGGACTGTGGAACAGCTCAGACAGCCAAATCTTTAGCCTTCTTTGGTCAAGGCCTGGGAGACATCTTGCTGGATGATGTCAACTGCTTCGGCAATGAGACAACCCTTCTTCACTGCAGAAGACCCAGTTTTGGAGAAAATAACTGTGGTCATGGAGAAGACGCTGGAGTGATTTGTTCATGTATTTACATTAAAATTATTTCTCCAAATTTCCAATCAGTCGAAATATTGCAGACAATCTGAATTACTCTGCTGAATCTTCAAGATGTTTCTGATTCCCTCTACTTTGTTTTGCAGCTACTATTAGACTGATCAATGGGACTGGCCAGTGCTCAGGGAGAGTGGAGGTCCACTATAATGGACTCTGGGGACCAGCATACAATGTTGCTTTTGGAATGAATGAAGCGAACGTGGTGTGCAGGGAGATGGATTGTGGAGATGCTTTCAAAGTCTCAGCTTCATCTGGTGACAGTAGAGATGTGAGAGGCTATAAGATCAGTTGTCGTGGTGATGAGAGCTCTCTTACAGAATGCAGGCTGACGAACTATGACAGGTCCAGCAATGATCGTATTCAAGAAGTATACATCGAATGTTCAGGTAGGTACTTAGCATATTAGCATATAGGTTAATGTTATTTGATCATCCATATTATTGAGAACAGCCATGATTGAGACATACAAGCGTATATGTGTCCTACAGCTGGATTTAAAATATTCATAAATACCTTTAGTGTTTCATGAAATAGCCATAAAACGGCTGTTGGATCACATTTAAGAGATGTCCCTCTTTAGGGGTTTAGGAGTTGTTGGATGGAGCATGTACACACAACTATCAAGCTCTAAAAAGATAGATTGACTGTTGTTCTAGACATTCATGTTTTAAAGTAACTTAATGTAACACTGTAACACAAGAGTTTCATTTATTAAGCTATACGCAGAGGGAAGCATTAGTTAAATTCATTGTACATTAATATTTCAACTGTCATTTCCAGGAAATGTGAAGTTAACCAATGGCTTGCATCGTTGTACCGGAACAGTAGAGTTTTACAACAACGGCATGTGGGAGTCCATCTGTGGGGAATCTTGGGACATAAATGATGCCATGGTGGTGTGCAAACAGTTGAACTGTGGGAAAGCTCATCGGCTTATCACAGCATCTGAGCATGATGTTGTTGCCAGACAAATCTACCCTGAACAAGTTGAATGCAGCGGAAATGAGCTTACACTCTCCCAGTGCCCAGTGAAACCATTTGGAGAAGAATCTTGCAACGCAACCACACTCGCTGGTGTTATCTGCACAGGTAAGAGGAAAATCAGAAAAGCAAAATTATTTAAAAAGTTTGACCTGAAGGTGTTGTATTCCAACTTTAGAACACAGTTGATTATTTGTTTTCTGCCAATAATTTCAGTTTGCTTGTCTTCACAGATAGCTTGGAAGTCCGTTTGGCTAATGGTAAGGACGAGTGCTCCGGAAGAGTAGAGGTCCGTCATGGTGACACATGGCAAACAGTGTGCGACACAAATTGGACCCCAAGTAAAGCCAAAATGGTGTGTGAGCTGCTGGAGTGTGGAGAAGCCATGGGTGCTCCTGGCGGTGCCCATTATGGCCAAGGTAGTGGATCAGTGGTGGTAGCGGATGATCAGTGTTTTGAAAACAAAACATCTCTGCAGCAGTGCTCGGTCAAAGGTTTCAGAACAGCAATCTGTGGGCATGAACGTGATGCTGGTGCTCTCTGTGCAGGTAAGACCATAGAGGTTAATGTTACAAGCGTTTGTTTCTTAATGTATCTAGGAATTGTTTTAGGCTGTGTCTCAATACGTAAGTGCACTGAAACGTAGTGCGCACTGGAATGTAGTGTGCTTTGCGCACTTGCATCTGTAGTGCAGACTTTTGTGGATAAGCGTTGACCCAAATGGAGCACTGACATTCTGCACTTACCAGTAGTGACGAACCGGCATTTGTCCGCAACTCTAGCTCGTCAATAATATCAGCCAAATAAATGTCTGTGAACTATAACTTGAATCATTTTTAGCACATATAACCACCTTACTGCTGCTAAACCGGCTACAAACTGCTATTATTTACTGTCCTAACTGTACTACGTCAGTTTAAGCCCCGCCTCTTCCTCTACTTCGCCAATATGTCGTCTGTATAGTGCAAGTATGTGCATTGCTCCACACTAGATTTTTTCGGCAGTTTTTAGGAGCAGCATCGGGGTACTTTCAGTGCACTGAGTTTTTGCTTAAATGTGCGTGTGAATGCACTATGCACTTAAGTGAAGTGCTCGAAAGTGCGCTTGTGCGCTGATTGAAACACACCCTTAGTTTCACACATTATCAACAAATGAAGACTATGGAGTGGAGTATTATTATCACATTTGCTTGGATGTTATAATCAGTTGCAAGTATGATCAAAGGAATAGTTATATTTCTTTAGGATAAATGATCATTAATGCCCATTTGGTTTATTTTGAATCATATACTGGCGTCACATCTGTTACATATATGTGCCAGAGCCAGTACCTGATTGGCTGAACTGAAAAAACAAAAAAAAAACCAACAACCTGTAAATAGTAGAAAAGAGCTACAATAAGAGATTGCTAAATTAGAAGATGTGAATTTTTCAGCTGTTGATGTGCTGATAGACAAATATTGCTCCAACTCTGTTTTAAAAATATATTACGTACTATGAAAAACATCAATGAAAATAGAATGGAATCTGTTAAACCTAAACCATAGCCCAATATTTTATTGAAAATAGAGGGAAATATGTCAAACATTTAAACTTTTCTTTAACCTTTTTTTTCTCTGTTGCATTCTAATTTGATGCCAGCAACAATAGATGCATTTATTATATTTTTTTCTTTGGCTGCATCATGTAAGTGACATGGTTTAGCATGAAAAGAGCCATGATCTTCGGGCCTTCAGGCAGTAGTAAAACTCTGTGTCATCACTGTGTCTGTAAATAAAAATATAAGTTTACAGTGTAAAAAGAAGGAAAAAAAAGAACTGTAATCACGATCCAACCCAAATGTAGGACTGCAAGACAAAATTATTACATCCTGTTTTATTAATATTTTACACAAGGACACAATTTTCTCAAGAGATAAGTTTGCTTGTCAATGCGATGTTGGACTGTTATTTGCGTCTACATTTCTAATTTCTGTATTTTTATACAGCTCAGGTGCGGTTGGCTGGAGGCTCAAGTCAATGCTCTGGCAGAGTGGAGATCTTCTATAAAGGCCAGTGGGGCACAGTGTGTGATGATGACTGGGTAATGAGCAATGCCGATGTGGTATGCAAACAGCTTGGTTGTGATCATGCTGTCTCTGCTCCTACAAGTGCTCACTTTGGTCGAGGCTCCGGTCCAATATGGCTGGATAATGTAGAATGTTCAGGCCAAGAGGTTGCTCTCTCGCAATGTTCACATCCTGGTTTTGGAGAAAATAACTGTGGTCACGGTGAAGATGCTGGTGTTATCTGTTTAGGTAAGAGGCCTCTTTCATTTTGAGTCTATGCATGGTCAATTCCCTCCCTCCAATTAAGCTGAGATGGTTGCTATGAAACATTATACTCTCTTCAAATCTATTCTAGGTGCTCTACAGAAGCCCCAAATTACTATAAGTCCTTCTGCAGAGATAAACTGGGGACAGAAAGTTGAAATCACCTGTACTGTGGTAACAGAACACTTAGGTGGAACCTTTGTCCTGAAAAACACCCAAGGGTCATTTACAAAGGAGAAATTCTCTGAGCACGAAGCTGCAACATTTGTCTTCCCTTCAGTGGACTTCAGCCTGAAAGGGACATACTTCTGTGAATATCATAAGAAACTGCCTGATCAAGTCATCTATTATCCTCAAGGAAATACTGCTGACCTCTCCGTCATAGGTGAAAATGTTTTGACTTGTTTGCCCATTTGGATGGATTATTATCAGATTTTAAAATCTAACTCTAAAAATGTGTCTTTATCTTGCAGTGAAATTAGACAAACCCAGCATCTCCCTGAATTCGCCTCATGCAGCGGTGACTTACAGTCCTAACGAAGTATTGGTCAACAAAGGCAGCTCCTTCTCTGTCATTTGTTCCACTTATTCCATATATCAAGGAGGTGTCTTCTATCTGACAAATGCCAAGACAAACATTACAGAAGTAAAAAACGCATCTGGTCACAACATCTTCCACGTGGCAAACTTTGAATTCCCTGAAATCGATTTTAAACACCAAGGAGACTATGCCTGCATCTACGGAGTTAACATCTCCTCAAATACCTTCTGTTCCCTTTCCTCAAAGACACTTCAAATCAGTGTAGCTTGTAAGACCTAAATGAAATGAAATTATTTTACTATTTTGTTTGTTACTGTTGTGGTTTCTTCTTCCCTTATGTGATCTTTTATCTTTACAGCAACCTCATCTTCTTTACTTGTCGGAGGTGTTGTGAGTACACTAATTGTGTTGGTACTTGTGTTGGTTGTTGGTTTTCTGGTCTGGAGAAAGAAATGGCGAGGTGCTGGTAAGAGTTGTATTTGTTAATGTTACATAAGTGTAAATTATTCCAACTACAGCTGGTTTATTATCAACAATGTGCAGTACAGTGGAGTGTTGGAGCATTTTTCAGTTATAGCTCAAAGCTTAAAAATCAAAGACATTGCTGTACTGATTTTTCTCTGACTTTGGTTGAAACTTATGAAAAATTGTTGCCAGAGCCGTGATGTTGTTATGCTCCTTTTTCAGGGGTCATGGTTCAATTTACCAACAGGTTTGAAGGAGCAGCGCAGCCAGGTGCTGAAGACAGAAGCAATGGTGCAGTTGATTTAAGGTAGGAAAAATCAATAAGCATACTGTTCTCAGATCAGCATCTTCACTGGTTTCCTGTTCAATACCATACTGACCCCAAATTCAGCTTCTCACCTTTAAAACATTGCATAGCTCTGTGGAAGGCTCACCTCTGCAAACCTTCCCATTAGATGTAACAATGATTCTCTTTCAACCTATATAGGCTATTCCTTCTTAAAGTATGACAAATGTGTATTCTGTTTGATCCCCACTTTATCAACTACTACACCCAAATCAAGTTTCACACCGGCTGTAATATATGACATGTTACAGGTTTGCTGAAAGTGTTATTTTTAGTTTTGTAAGGTTGTCCGTACATGTCTTCAAAGGCACTTATGAATAACATTAATTTCTAAAAATGAATTGAGAAACTGTATATATTATATCTTCCATATCACTTTTCTGATCTTCTTTAGGGAACGTAGAAATCCGACATATGAAGGTGGACAAGACAGTGGTAGCAAGAAAGACAAGATGGCCAATGCTGATTCTGACAATGCTGGGAACGTCTCTGAAGATCTGCCAGGAAGAGTGTGTTATGAGCTTGAACCTCTGTTTGATTCATGATAAAAACTCGATGCAACGACTAACCTCGTTAATGTGATATTATTACATTCCCTTCATCCCACCATTAGGCTGAAAAGCAGTATTTTACAGCTCTCTCTGGATTAAAGTTTCTTTTTTGTCTATCAACATCACCCACAGCAATGTCATGATGCAACGGCACACCCCGATGCATACTTCTACATCACAGCTGCAAAGTTAGAGGTTGAATTGTTGGTGGGAAGTTGCTCTTTAGAATGGTTCTTTAAAATCATTGAAGAACTTTTTTGATTTTGTGGTTTTGTTTTTACTTTTTTTCTAAACTGATAATTCTGATTCTTTATATAATTGCTACGTTATTTGCTTTAAGTGATATTGAAGGGGTTTCAGATGCTGAAATGCAGTTTTTGATAATATGCATATACATTACATGATGACTTACTGTTATTATTGCCTGTAACACTCATTTCCACACATTTCTGTAATGATTTGGATTTTGCTGGAAGATTGTGTCAATGGCAGAGCTATGATTTCAAGGAATTGTATTAATATAGTGATTATGAAAAGTCTATGAGAAATGATCTTTTGTATTGCTTGATGATATCTGGTGTGTGTAGCTGCTGATCAATGTATTTCTACTTTTTGAAATATCTCACATTTAGAAAGGTTTCGACTTAGTTTACACATCTTGATTGCATCCTTTTGAGTTGGGAAAAATGTTTTTAAACCTAAACAATAAACATATACACATAAACGGTTGTACGTAGATATTGATGGATTATTTGGGTGAAATGAATAATTAACTAATTTAGCTATATAGAAATGGCAAAAACCAAAACAACCCATTACAATCAAGTACTCCAGTTAGGTTTACTAAGTATAGCTATGCCATACTGTGTCACAGAGGTGACCCAAATACAGACACATTTCAAGAGCCAGCTACACAAAGATGGAAATGAACTTTGCTCAACAAACAAAGTAAACTAAAATAAAAAAAATGAAATAAAAATCAGATGAAATTGATTGTTGGAATAGTGATGAAAGATTTTGGTTGTAAGACAGTGAAAATCAAATCCAGGGGGTGTAAACCTGGGTGACTAGAACTGAGTACAGGTAGAACAACTGAAAACCAGTGAATAGTCAATCCCTCCATCCATCCATCCATCCATCCATCCATCCATCCATCCATCCATCCATCCATCCATCCATCCATCCATCCA
>JAOXYM010000024.1:11490301-11523047 GCA_028567055.1 Leptatherina wallacei | reverse complement strand
ATCTATCTATCTATCTATCTATCTATCTATCTATCTATCTATCTATCTATCTATCTATCTATCTATCTATCTACATTTCATTTCTAATATTGATATATTATTTTTTATTGTCAGTGGGGTAATTTAATAGTTTTATGTACGACTTTGTTCGTAATGTAGTCCAACATGTACATTATTGGTGAATAAAACAGCTGAAAATAGACACAAATTGAAACTAAAACAGGCAGCATACTGGACGCAGCTCTCTCACGCGGATGGGGCCTGTTGGTATCAAATCGATGTCGCAGGCTTATGACGTCCTCTTTACCCACTGCCCGAAAGGAGGACAGGGTGCGTTTCTCAACCTGCCGGCACAATCTTCAAGATTAATCTAACATCCTTACTTCTGAACTCACCAGATCGAGTAATTTATAATGGCTGATAACTCTCCTGTCGTTTATCTTCTTTATTGCAGAACTTTTAGTCCGCCATCCATCGCAAATCAACAATGGCCGAGGAAGGGTGAGCATGACGCTTCTTTCTGCCACAGCTCTTTGAGTAATATAGTTGTGACCAAACTATCGAGTCTGCCCGAGCTTACAAGACTCCACTTTGCGGAAAAAGAGATTGGTGGTCGCAAGGTTTTAAGATAGACGTGTATGGTCCTATATATTTGAAGACTCATACATTCAATACATCACATTAGCTAAGAGGCTAGCTCAGGCAAACTGCAGGTTCAAAATGATTAAGTACAGCTGCTCAGCGTGGGTATGGCCTCACTTGTGAGCAGAAGAGGTGCATATGTTTAGAAACAAGATATTGACAAGGATACTTAATGAGTGATAAGTTGGTTGTAGCAATGCATACAAACTCATGTGTACAGTATGCATGTAGAAGTTAAGTGCATATTTAAGACCTCTATAACTAAATATATTTTATATAAGGTTTATTCATAAAGCTATTCATTAACTGAATAAGGAAAATGAATTGATAGTTAAACCATCAATACTGGTGCGTCTGTGCCTGTAGAAATTTATATTATGTGGCAAAATCAAACTTTCTTAAACTGTGGGCCAAAGTTAAAACTTGCCCTCAAAACACACTGAACTGCCCTCATGTTTAGTGTAATGTTGCGATTATCTTCCCCGTGGTCTTGAAGATTGAACTTAAAAATCTTTAGCTTTATTTATTTTAAAGTGAGCTCTCTGTTGCATGAATGATGATTTACATTCTTTAGTCGGATACCCCTTCACTCTACAATGAGTGAGATCCTCCATCTGACATGCTGGAAGCTCAGTAGGATTCCACTCATCTGTCATTGTAGTTACCTTTTCAGAAATGAAGATTTGTTTAATCTTTTTGTCACAGCACTGCTGCCGGAGGTGTGATGGATGTCAACACCGCGCTACCTGAAGTGCTAAAGACCGCACTTATCCACGACGGCCTTGCCCGTGGTATCCGTGAGGCTGCTAAGGCCCTGGATAAGTAAGTTAAATTCATCAGAATGCTGTTTTACCTCATGTTTCTGTGATGATATCCTGGCTCCCTCTTCTGAACTTTCTGTGGAAGCTTGCCACTGTTACCCAATTTTTATCTGAGATTCAGCATCAGTCTACAACATTGATAGTACGTAATCTGTACTGCCAGTTAACTCGATGTGCTTTTACAGACGTCAGGCTCACCTCTGCGTCCTGGCTGCCAACTGTGATGAACCCATGTACGTCAAGCTGGTGGAGGCCCTTTGTGCCGAGCATCAGATCAACCTGATCAAGGTAAGGAGTCTGCTGAAGTGCAGATGGATGGATGGTCCAATGCTTGGAATCAATAGGATCATTTATGCCTTAATGACTACGTTTACATGCCATCAATATTCCGGTTTCTTAAACTTTTAGAATTCCCCGTTTACATGTGTGAGCAGACAGTTACTCCTGTATACATGATGGTTGCAATCAATTGGAATATCACAACCCAAACCACGACGCATGGAGAACGTCATGACGTAATTATGCGCCATTTTCGGCTTCTTCCTGTATCCATGGCAACAATAACAGTAGGCAGAAAATGAACTATCCGGGACCAATAGCAGTTGCTTTTGATTGCGTTTTGATGCTGGTACTGACCACCATGTCTTTCACTGTGATGAAAAACTTTGTTTCCTCCTCGCTCCAAAAGTGTGGTGTGATGCTTGGTTGCGCCATGTTTGTTTACTATTTAAAAGACCAAGAGTCCTTGCAGATAGAACATGCGCAGAACACGATTTAATGTTCCTTTCGATGGAGATATTCCGACCAGCGTTTACATGACCAAATATTTGGGTTGGAAAAGGAGTAATCCAGGGGTAATAATCGGGTTTTTAAAAACCGGAATATGGGCGTATTTCTGCCCGTGTTAACATGGCCGTGCGCAACCGCTAATAATAACCTGCTAATATTCCAGTTATTGGCTGCATGTAAACGCAGTCATTGTCATACTTGGACATAATAGCTAAAACTTAGTTGTGTAATGAACTGTGAAGATGATGGTAGGGTGTTGCTGTGTACTACTGTATCGCTGATGATAATTTGGCTCCCTCTACTGAACACTGTGAGGAGATTGCCATTGTTACCCAATTTCTGTCTGAGATACAGCCAAGTACTCACTGCTAGTATTTCATCTTAACTAAATATTAAAATTGTCTGACATTGGCTAAACTTCTTTGCACCCCAGGCACATTGCAGCCAGGACAAATTTGTATTTAAATACGGTTTATTTGCAGAGTTAAGTGGTTTCTAAACCAGGGCTGGTTGCAAACTTTGCCATTTTTATCTGACGATTGTAGTTTGAGTATTCGTCATGTCAGCAAATCATTTACATTAAACTGTATCACAGGTGGACGACAACAAGAAGCTGGGTGAGTGGGTTGGTCTGTGCAAGATCGACCGTGAGGGCAAACCCCGCAAGGTGGTGGGCTGCAGTTGTGTCGTCGTCAAGGTAAATGATGCTTTTCAGCTGAATTTTTTTGGTTAATTTCTTAATTAAAGCTTTGTTTAACTTTGACTTGAATTCAGTGATTGGACCCTGCACTTTTATGTAAAGCACTTTGAATGGTCTTGTACATGAAATGTGCTATTCAAATAAACTGATCTTGCTATGGCCATTTCTAGAGACCATATACTGTATATCATAGCCCCTATCTAGCCGTGATATATAGGGTCTCTAGAAATGGCTAAACATGGTAATAAATGACAGTAGAGTTTGTGTTTTTAATCCTTTTTATAAGTATTCTGTGTCCATCCATCATGTCCAAAGACGTGCATACTAGATACATTAGTCACTGTAAATTCTCCTGGGGAGGATTGTATGTGCGAGTAGTTGTTTGTGTCTGTGTTGTCTCTGATGGACTGCCGACCTGTCTAGAGTGTACCCTGCCTCTCGTCTTGTAGCTGCTGGGATAGTCTCTAACTCCATGTAACCCTGTACTGGAATGATGAGCTGGTATAGAAAATGCATGGATGTTTCCATTAGCGAGGTTTTGAAAAGAAAAATGTACACAAGACTTCCACATTCTGTTAACTTGGTTTTTTGGGCAGTCAAAGCAGTGTTTTTTACTTTCTCAGACTGTTAAACAAGAGTTTATCAAAGTGCGTTGTCTAACAGCCTAGCTACTCCCCATCCTGCTGCAGGCACAAAGATCCCTACACCTATCCTGTCATTACAGTAATAGGACCATGCTACAAATACCTGTAGTTCATGTCATTATTTTTTTTATTTTTTTTTTTTTTGCAACAAGATAAATTCAACTAAAAATATACCAAAAAATAGTACATATATATATTTTAACATTTCGATGGAGTCTTGTTAATGCTCAGTTTACTTGTGAACATAGGCGTTTATTGTCCTTCCTGGAACTTTCTTTGATTTATTGGATCTTGTTTTACTGTACTACTGTAGTTATCACTCTTGTTGCTCATCTTAACCTTTTATTTTTCTGCCTGCAGGATTATGGCAAAGAGTCTCAAGCCAAGGATGTCATTGAGGAATACTTCAAAGCCAAGAAATAAGGTGTTAATAAAGCGTGGAAATCAAGTTGTCTCGTGTGCTATTTATTTTTCTCCTCTCCCATAAATCTTTAAATACACATTTTAATCCCACAAGTAAGTCTGTGTAACAGACTGCCAGTTCATTTAATATTATGCAGCATTGCAATGGAAATAGGCCAGTAGAATAGTGCTGACAGCAATACCAGCTCAAAAAACTTGGGGAACAACTTTCTCTGAGAATCCTATAGCTGAAAATATTTTTCACTGAGGCATTCAGGGTGCGGTGTAAAGTTGTCACTTTGAAGATTTTATTCAGCCTTTTGTCCAACTGACTTCAACTTATTTAATGTTGATGTGCCTCCAGAAATGGGAAGTTTAAGCTTTTCTTGCTTTTCGCTCTGCCATCAACATCAAAAGTCATTTTTATATACATTTCTTTTTCTGTATTTCCCACTACAGAGGACCATGGTAATGCCACTTAAATCCAACAATTTTCCAATTTTGAAGCAATATCAAATGAGTTTCCTTGACAACACTTACCGGTAGTATACCTTTTTCAAGTTGTATGCAAAGAGTTGAGTGCTTGTAAACTGATATTTTGGAGCTCTTTGGGGACATGAGGAACACAACCTGAAGAACATGTCATGAATTCTAGCGGTAGATTAAGTTTCATATTGATTGGTAATATGACAGGATAGAAATATAAGTAGGTATTTTACCTAACAATATCTTTGCTTCAGATGTTAAATGAAGCATAGTCCTAATTTAAAAGGATTAAGGTCGTTGCATCTAGATAACCACAGAAGGACTTAAGTTTTTCTCTGGCTGCAAAGGGCAAGCCCAGTTTAGGACAGGAGCTTTTTGTTTTCTGTTATTTTTCATTGTCAACCGGAGCATTTAGAGCTTTCTTATCAAGATATGTCTATTGGATATTTCTAAAAGTGTCTATTAACTATACTTTGAACATTTGGGATGAAAATAGTGGGTGCTTTAAGGTAGTAATGAGTCGGTCATATTTGGTCTCCTCGTCTAACAGTTTGTGGTTCTGTTGTATATGAACTTTCACTTAACTGAAGAAGTAAATGTTCACATTGTATGCATTGCAGCGTCGTTCACTAAACGAGAAGAGAATTTGTGACTTAACATTTCGTGTATATTAGTCTTAAATCGCACGGGTTTAATCTGTGAGGCAAAGACAACTTATTTCAATCTGATGAATGAAAGGGATGAACATGCTGCTGTAAAGTGTTGTGTGTTACCTGTAATACAGAACACTAAATGTTTAGATCATATAATCGTTTCAGTAATTTTACTACATATTAAGCTTCATTTCCCTCTGATATTACAAACTACACACAGCAGAGAGACAAATGACAATTATATATTATTTTCAAGCAAAGCAAACGCAGCACAGAACAAGTCGGTTATTACTTACCAATAGACAAAAAGCAAACTGCATCCGTCTGCCATCCTTTATTAATTTACCTGGGCTCTTTCTAGGAGGAAAATCCAATATGATTTTTATTCTTATCCTGTGTCTTCTAAACTTTTTCATTGTTTCCCTCCATTGATTCTCATTGCTGCAAGTTTCACAGTGTTTTGTTTTTTCTGCAGTTTTTTTCCCACAAAACTTTATTTGCAAAAGCAAAAGTGTTATCTGGTGTGTGATGTGGTAACATAAAACAAATCTGTCATGCTGGGATGGAATTGTGGTGACTAACCCCGAGGTGCTCCAGGGCAGTTTCAGGCCTGGGGATATGCATAACAAAGGTACTTAAAAAAGTCCATAGTTTTCCATTGATCATGAATGCACCATTAGTACAAGTACAATTTGCAACCACAACAAAAAAAAAGGTGAAATATTGGACATATATGCAAATTTTTTAAATCTTGGCTGCTAAAAATGTTAAAACACTGAGTGATGGGGACGTGCAGAGTGCATGGAATCATAATGAAGGAAGTACATGTAGATACGTTCTGTGGTGCCTGTTATTAGGGTATCCAAGATCCAATTGGAGACAAAGGCATTGTATTTTAAACCAGTTTGATGTGTGATGAGACTTCTCATGCCGTTCACTGTTTGCTTTCTCACGCCCTAATATAATGTGCTGCAAGGATATTTTTTTCTTTTCTTAAATATTTCAGACCTGAAAGGAGGACAGGGACAAAGTGGAGTTAATGGTCACTCCACGCCCCCGAAATGATCCACTGGAATAGAGTTTTAGATTATTGGAAGAAAAAAGACCTGCTGAAGTGTTTCTGTGTAATTTTGACCAAAGCATGTCCGATATTTCAGGAATTCTTTAACCTCAGTAAATTGTTCCAGTTTGTGAAAAAAGAGCTCCTTTAAAAGCTGTGGTGAGTATGTAAAGTGTAGTGTAAATAAATTTTTAATTCTAAAATTAATTTAATTTATTAAAGAAGACGCATAGGTCCTTTTAGTAGCTTTTTCCTTTAGAAAAAAAAAATCTAAATAAAAGACATTCAAACATTGAAGAACAACACATCATGAGGCACATTTTAACAACCTAACCCCTGAAGAAAATTCTAAAGAAAAGTAAGATATAAAAATTCAGAGGAAAAAACACAAGATCCCCAAAATGTAATTTCCATGACAGAATGAACAAAAGCATCCACTGTCCTTTAAGTTTATTGGAAATAATTTACAGAAATTTCTACCAGACTGCATGTTGTGATTATACCATCAGGAAGAAAACGTTTACAAAAAAAAAAATCACACAAAAAACCCATATCCCAGTATGCGTCACAGAATCTGTACAGAAAGCCTTCAAATGAATGTTTGGGTGAGGACAATTTCTTCTTATACCCTTGGGTGCTCTGGTTGAAACCAGAGTTAAAAAACAGAGACATCTTTCCAGGCCCAGGGAGGTCTTCAAACTGGATAGTTTCGGCTTCAGCCGCATGGACAGTACACTGGGTTTTCACAGAGGTTTGTCCCAGCATCAGGGCCAGGAGGGCTGAGCGGGGATGAGATGGGGTTTGTTCGGCTATTCTCAACCTCACTGTCCTTTTATTTACCTCCATTAACCTCTTTGCTTAAGACCATTAAGAGTTTGTAAATCCAGACATTCAAAAAAAAAAAAAAACAAAGCCGGGGAGAAAATAAAAACAAGGGGGAAAAAAAAATCACAAACTGTTGCAGTGTAGTGTTTTTTTTGTTGTTGTTCTTAAATAGTTATACAAAAGATGGGGGTTGCCTGGCTGACCATTTCCATGGTAACATTGCATCAGTCTGTTTTGCTAGGATAGTTACAGGTATTCAAACTCCAGTGCTTGGTGTAATGCCAGCAGGTCAGAGTGACTGGATATCCTCCAGAAAGGCATGTTGTGCTGTGGAGTGGACACACAGGATTAAAACCAGATAGAATGTTGTCACAGTTGGTCACCACCACCTAAAATCATGCAAGCTACACTACAGTAGCTTGTAGCTGCTTGCTTTGCAATAGCACTGCAAACGAAATCCATGCAGTTCTAACACTTAAAAGAGTGAAGCATTTTGGGGCAATGATTGTTAGTTTCTGTTCTGAGAGTTACATAATACGAGTAAGGTCAGTCCTACCTGTCTAGTCAGCTGGTAACCTTAGCCTGGCATAATAATCCGAGGTGGGTTGGAAAACAACTCACACCCATAAAGCCAACAAAAAAAACCATCTAATACTTCACTTAATCTACAAAAGTGTGTAAAGAAGAATAAGCACTTGCTGGGCTTCATTCTGGCACTTGCGTTTGGCTAGATTAGCCCTGCTGTTAATGTACAGTAGAGATGGGAAATCACCACTAGAAATCAATTTTTTTTTCACTTTTTCATCTTTGATGGACAAAATGGGAGGCGACCTGATTACATCTAACTTCGTTTGTTGTTTTTGTTTGTTGCTTTGCTCTTAATGGTTGTCAACTATTAACTAAAGAATCGGATATGCCAAAAAAAATTCTGCGTCTAAATGCTCAACTGAATCTAAGAAAGACTTTAAGGGATTATTGAACTATTAGACCAGGGAGTGATACTAAATTGTGCAATTCTGTCTTCAAAAAAACCCAAGTCACAGATCAGAAACTCTGAGCTTCCAGCTGCCATCAAATGAAGCAGTTTATTCAGTGTAGGCTACACACTGACTGCAGTAAGCTATGCAAATAGAGCCATGCTGGCCTTTTCCCCACATTTCCACGTCTCTGTCCCGAGCCAAATTAACTGGCTACTGGCTATAGCTTTATATTTAGGAAATCTAACTCTCAGACAGAAAGTATATAACAGTATATTCCAAAATGCCAAACCTTTTTTTAAATGATCCCAACACCCTGTATTATGAATGAAACCCAAAGCAGGAGAGAAAAATCCTTTTCCCCCCCCCCTAAGAAAACAGGTCGTAGAGCAGTCAAATTAGAGAACATCAACAACATGTAATCCGATTTGCTGCCATGTAACCTTTCTTGTAAAAACTACAGCATCAGTTAAAAACAGTCATCACATCACTGGATAAAAAGCAGCATTATTGTACTAGACAAATAAGTTTACAGCTTGGTCACGGTGTATATTTGGGCAGTCATTCATTTAGTTTTTTTATCACTAATTCTGACTAAACATATGATTCAAATGAACCAAGCTCAATAAAAAAAATACCTTCTGGTGCCATACCACCTTTATGTATTTTAATTTGAAGCATAAGTGCCAAAATATACACAATCCAAGCTTCACTCTCAGATGTTCTCTCTGAGAATTGCAGTCAAGTATCTTGTAACTCCATCAAAGAAACAAATAATAACAATAAAAAAAAGGGCAAGAGACCAGAGAAAGTCAAAGACCAACACAAAGCTGCTGCAGCAAAGAAAGGCAGGTTTCGTCCAATCAGAGCTCACACTGTGCGGAGTAGGCGGGGTCACGGTAAGGTTGCGGGTCCATTACCTTTTTGGCCGCCTGCTCCTCTTCCACACCGTCCCCAATTACAACATACACTACTTTCCTGCCAAACCTTTGCATTATGCGTTCAAAGCAACTCTCTTTTCCTGCAAAAAACAAATAAACAAGGGGAGGAAGGAGGGGGTCACATGGTCAGAGGGGTCAAAGTTCAGAAGTCGTTTGTTTACCTGGCTGGCAGCATGCTCTTCATCCTTCCCATCGCCAATCACAACATACGTAATGTTAGAGCCAAAGCGGGAGACTATACGCTCAAAACAGCTCTCTTTGCCTGGAGACAAACAAATGGCTTTCACAGGCTTTTCCTTTGTTTAGATGGAAGTAAAACATGGAGAGGCAGAGCTGTGTGTGTCAGGGTAAAGTGAAGACACACACATAAACACATGAGAAAAACATATTTCCATAACAGATGATCTACTCTGATGGTCAACTCTGATGCTTGCATGATGCATTTTAGAGATGCTGAAATTCAGACTTTCTGCAAATGAATATACATTAAGCTATTTAAAAGTTATGCACTCTATGCAGTTGCCATGGTTACCATACATTTTCCATCCGTCATGACAACATGGGTCTTGAACGGGAGGATAGGCTCACAAGAGATATGCTAACACTTAGCGTCAGCTGTATTTCCTGAATATTATGGTTCTTTACCTCCATCCTACAGTCTGAGTTGCTGTATGATTGATTACAAAGGGAACTGGCCCCAGTTATTTGCAGTGAGTCTAAGGTCCATTTAGAATGTGGGTGTCTGGCCTGAAAGATCAAATGAATGTAAGGCTCAGAAGAAGAAGACCAGATCAGGACCATGGGAAATGAGGATGGATGAAATGTGTTCGGGATCAGACTGAACTTAAACAATGGAAATGGAAACCCCACATCCACAGAGGGTGTTTTCACTAAATGCATCTAACTAGATTTTCCACTCAGGGAGATCAGGCAACGACATATTAAAATTATATGAGGTCATCTTCATTTCAAAACTCTTTTTTCCCCCCCACATGGTATGGTTGCCCTTCTATCGGCATGTTTCTACAAAATGTATAAAAGTATTTTCCTTGTAACGCAGACACTGTTTTTCTTTACTGTTGTCAAGCATCTGGAAAAGTGCTCAGGGCACCCAAATGGCTAGCAGCAGCCCTGCAGGTATTTACAAAAATTAAAGCTTGAAATGTAATCAAACATTTCCAAGCAGCTGTTCAAACCCGGGCTAAACTAAAGTGATACATCTAAAGTAAGAAAGGAAATGGACATAAGTAGTTTGGAGTAAATTAATATAGAAATAAGATATATGATATGACATATGATGTCTTCTCACCTGTGAAATTAAAGTTAAATTATAAGGAACAAGTATATTGTCTGCAGTGGACCTGTGATAATCGACTCCAGATCTATTGTGGATATTTACCAGAGCAGCTTCAAGTGGTTCAAAGTCCTCATCTTTCACCTTGTACCAGCCCTCTGCCTCTAAACCCAACTGGTTTAGCTACAGTCTATTTAAGTTTAAAGGCCACTCCATAAAAACCACTCTCTTCTGATTGGCTGTCTTTGTTGACAACACTGCTTCCAAGCACATTTCTGAAAGTGAGCAATTAATTACAAATGAAATGCAAAACACAAGAGTAACTTTTCTTTTCAGTTATTAACATACTAAAGACAGATGTTGCACGACACTGGCACCAACAATAATTGTGAAATATAAGTATCTTTTATATTATGATGTGATTTCAATTGATAAAATTGATCTTTCTTTTTTTAATTGCAAAATGATTGCCAAACAATGAGAACATTTTCTATCAATATCTAGACAATATTGTTATTGTGAATACTTTGGCAGCAACAGTGAAAATCTGACACTGTGAGTACATTAAAGTCAACTAAAAAAAGATGATTTTGTGAGAAAGTACACATCCATCTGCAAAAATACCATACTGCTGTGCCAAGAGCAGATATGAATAACTAATAAATAAACTGGTATTAGTTAGAGGGTAGAGAAATGAAAAACAAATCAATCAAGCTCACATAGGCTACATATTCATTACTTCTGTCCCATTATTTGTAGCTCTGGCCTTGTTTATTGAAAAAATAAACGTCTTACTTATTACTTACATATAAACTATGAAACAGAACCACACAGTACATAATTGATGTCTTTCATTGAGTTCAATAGTTTTGATTTATAGATCTCATGTGTTTCAGTACATGCGTCTGGGTCTTACCTATTTTTGTTGCGCTGTAAATGTTTTCAATTGGGAAAACTGTTCCGAGACTATATAGAAGAACTTTAGCCAGCGCTGGTATGAGCTGTGTTGTGGTCACCAACACATTTACACAGTTACTCCTGTGGGAGTTAGAGAGAGAACAGACCACTTTATCCATAGCACAGGTCGATAAGTGAATGGAGGATTAGAGTCTTTTCATGATGTATATGGATTAATTCCAATAATCTTTATGCTGACTTTAGGAAAGACAATACATTTTAATTGATGTGAATAAAAAAAGAAACTAAAATGAAGTGTCACCTGGAGCTGATGATGGACAGGGATTTGAGCGCGTGAGTGAGCCAGGAGTCGGTCAGAGCTTCCACCTCTGCTCTGAGCTGCAGCCAGGCATCTCTCTTAGCAGGACCCAGCAGACCTACAACATAGTCCAGACTTACTCTATATATAACTAGTTTAATAGTGTATGTTTTAGGTTACAGATACTAGTAGGTTGTACTCAGGAGCACATCCTGTAGCAGAGCACAAAGTATGTTTTTTGTCATTTTTTTGGTATATGAATTTTCATTTTTATAACTTTTAAAGTTCCTCATAACAAAAAAAGAAAAGAAAAGAAAAAAAACCTCCCTGTACAGTATCTCATTCTCCCTAGTGACCAGTTAACTGCATTCTGATTGGCTTACCCCCCACATTGTTTTTGTACGTGCTATACAACTCTTTGACCCGTCGGTAGCGGAAGGCCAGTTTCCTCATCCAGTCGACCCCGCCACGGACACCCGTTGCCAGGCACAGGTTGGCGCTGGTTGCAGCTGCATGGAAGCCATCAGTTGCAAAACTGTAAGTACTGTCGATAATAATGATATGTTTTATTTGAAAAGTCTGCGCTGGTAGAACAACAGAGATAGTTATTATCATTATTTGTTTTTTATCATTATAAATCAAATGCCAACATTTTAAATTTTTTTATTTTTGCATGAGTACAAGTCAGTATTCAACTTTAAAATGTGCCAGAATTAGACTCGGGTAATTCTTTTTTTAGCACATTTAGACACACACCAACATTTTTTTAGTTAATAATTAATAGAAACTTTGTATGATGAACAAAAAAAGAAACTATGAACAAACTTTAATCAACTATGAAATGAAACTATCAATAGCTTATGTTTTATAAAACAGTGAAATGTTAAATAATCACCTTAAGTCCTGGCCATTGTCATCTGATGACACATCATCAATATGTACCTGATCGCATTCCTGCAATTACAAACAAAGAACAACTTAAACAACTCTAAAAGAAAGAAGAAAAAAAGATTAAAAAAGAAGAAGTAATGTGCTAAAATTAGATTATAAACGTGATGCAATGCTTTTAGTGTATTCCTACCACTAGAGGGCAGTAGTGCTGTTTCACTGATTGACAGTTTAAGATAAACCCCTCTGGGCATGATGTTGATTTGTGCAAAATTTCTACATACAGTGTGAATATTTGCAATCTTGAAAAATCCTCTTGAAAACATTAAAAGAGTGTTTTTTCTTTTTTCTTTAGTCTGATATTTGTGCCCCACCTCCAGGTCATTAAAGAATAAGTGTGTGTCAGCCAAGTTGAAGATCATCTCCTCCATCCTCAGACCAAGCGTCACAGCCATGGGAGGGTCCTGACAGAAGAAGAGGACGACACCATGACAACATCACCACGACAAAAGTTTTATAGCTGTAAATGCTGCTCATTGTCTTCCAGAGTTAATCAAATACTCTTGACCTCAAATTCATTTTTACTTTGACAAACTTTCCCAATTCACACCTCTACCCCAACCCCTACTGGAAGAGTTGGTTTGCTCCACTCATCACAGCGGACGCTGACAGACAGGTTGCACTTGTTCTGTTCCATCAACATTCCTTATGTTTGCAGAGGGGTTCGGAGGGGGGCAAAAGGAAGAGTGTTTCTCCTTGGGTGTGTGTTGCAGAGAGTAGGTACCCTCAAAGAGAGACGCTTGGAGTGTATGTGGTATGTGAATGAGCTGTGTGTGTCTGTGTGTGTGTGTGTGTGTGTTTGGGAAAACGCAGCATGCCCTGCCAGCTCGGGGCTCAGCTGCAAAAACCATCATCTGTGATAGGTCAGCGAGGGTCGACAGCTCGCTGCACGATTCGCTGATGCGGTCAGACGACCAGAATAGAAAGAAACTAACAGGAAGGAGAGTGAAAGTTAGTGAGGGACACAGTGATAGAGAGAAATGCATTCCTGAGAAAATGACAAAACAAGAAGAGAATGAAATAAAGTTGAAAGCTGTGAGTGTGTCAGGCTGTTCCTGATAGTGTAATGCATCTGTTATAATACTGGAAGCAGCAGTTTTCACTGAAACTGCTTTCCTGTCAAAGTGTGGAGGCAGATATATTCATCCCCCTCAGATAATGATGATGTGGGGTATTGGCCAAAGGAGAAGAAAAGACTTTTTGCTTTTGGTTCACCAGAAAAGCTGAAGTGGCATTTTTGTTTTTGAAGTTCAATCAAACAATTGCAAATATTACTTTGCCCTGGCAGGTCAAACCTGAAAGAATCCCACTGTCAAGCTCTGCTGTGTGTGGTGGCACTTACTGTAGGTGTTGTGGTTTCTGTGTCAATAGTGTAAATGCTATTTATGGGGAGGCGTGAACAGACCCAGCTGCCACTGTATTTCCACTTAAGAAGAATCTGAGGTTAAAAAAAATTTCTCTTGCAAATATTCCAGGGAAATATTCAGAGTGGTGCTTTACAAGCTTTGAAAGTTTATACCTCATCATGATTGTGGGCCACAGTATAGTTACGGTTGATTGGGAAACAAACAAAATATAACTTTGTGAATCTTTCTGTCTTCTTTCATCTGTGATTGTTTTATCAGGTTTTGCTATCCAGGTCACCTGGTAGTTTAGGAATTAAAATCAGGTTGTTTGAAGTTTGTAAAACATGTTTGCCTTAAAAATGGACCCTATTGCTTTATCTACAGTTTGTTAAAAATCTTAATTTTTTGGCAAAGCAGGTGACAAGTTCTGCCACATCTGCAATGGTGTGAAATTCCGTGAAGGTATTAAAGAAACTTCTTACTCAATCTTTAAAACAAAAGCAAATAATAATAATAAAAAAACAACAACATTTGTATCTTTATGTACAAACAAACACAGTGACCTTTTTATCATTTGGCTGTGTGGATTTCTTTGCATATTTCAGCCAACATAACCCAATTAGTTACATTTACACAAAGTTAGAGAGCTGAAAACATCTCATCTGTTATTTGTTTGCAAATCAGGACAAAACCAATCTAAAATTAATTGTTTCTCTACAGGGAATACAACACAAACCAAGCAGAATCAACCACTAAGGCTACATGTGTTTCTGCCTCTTAAACATTCACACAGACACACACCACTTAAAAACTCAACAGGGCTTTTCTTTACCCATTAAATCCCAATTGCCAACATTAAATTCCAGCACTGTGGAGCAAATAGGAAGCACATCACTGCCCACAAACCCTAACTGTAAAATGCCTCGGCTCCTAAGGCTCTATGCAAGTCTGGCTCCAAATTGTGCGTATGCTGTGCTAGCGTTTATTTGAATGCCAAACGGGAATATCAGAATGGTTCAGGGACGAAGAAGCCATCCAAGGAGGCCGGTGGCTACTCTGGTGCCCACAGGAAACAACTTCACTCAATAAAAATCTGAAGCCTTGGCCACATAGGATGATCCCACATCAGAGCCAAGAACTATTTAAATAAAGGGAACTATAAACAGTTTAGCTGCTATGTGAGAAAGTGAGACCACCTAATAAGTTCACAGAGAAAACTGGAATAAACACGAGTTCAGGTGAGAAATTAGCACACTGTGTTACGGTTAAACTAATGAAAGCACTGACAGTTATTAATAGCCACATTTAATAATGTATGTGATCAGAAATTGGCCGTAAAATTTCTGGAGCAGTTGATGTAACATAAGCATTCAGCTGAGAGAAATGAAGCGTATGCATAATGTGTATTTGTTGGAGGTTGTCAAGTTAAACTGGAAGCATGCATTGATGGGGCAGGTCATGACTTTCCTGTCATAATAAAAATTCTCCATGTTTGGTTCCACTGGTGGATAAAGTTACATTTACATCTTTACTAAAATCATGCTTTTTAAAACCTTATCTTTGATGTTTCATTATTGTCTTTTAGGAAAATATCAACTTTTAGATGCACAATTAGGAGATAAATGAACTTTTTCTGAGCATATTTAGTGACTGGACAGAAAGAGAATAGTTTTTTTTAAAAGTAAGCTATGCTAAAATTAGGATCCTTGTCCTGTACTTCTCTTGGAGCAGTCATTGACAGAATAATGTATAATTTCTCAAATATTCAGGAGCTGTCTCATCCTTTTGGTTTTTCAAAGGTTGCTGCCTCAGCTACAAATTAGCCATAGAGTAGGGATGTCCAATTCCATCCTCCAGGACCACTGACCTGCAGGTTTTAGAGTTTCCCTGCTCCAAAAAACTGATTCAATCAAATTGATTTCACAAGCCTATCAATGATCCACTAATTTGAATCAGTTGGGCTGAAGCAGGGAAATATCTAAAACTTGCAGTACAGTAGAACTGGGCATCACAGAGCAAAGTGTGAAGATTCATCACCTCTGAATCAGTGGGTTCGTATTCAGATTGAGATAATGAAACACATACAGAGAAATCATACTGAAGTATACTGAGGATGTCACAAAAGTGGGAGACAAAAGTGTTTTACCTTGCCATATTTTTGTGCGTAAGAGCCGGTGAGCAGAGAATGGAAAACAATGATCGTCTCGTCCAGATCCCACACAAACACTCTCTGCAGAAAATGATGAAATGCTACATCAATATGTGCATGCTTGCCCACACTGTACAGATAGCAAGCATCTCTCCTTTTGTTTTGTGAAACTACACTGAGCAGATTAGATAAACATTTTTAAAAAAAGAATATCATATATCCATTGAGATTTGAAAGTAATATTCAGTCAGGGATCTGTGTTTTTCTGTCCCTTACCTCCAGGTCACTGTCAGGGGGAGGAGAGGGGTTGTTTTTGCGGCCCCTGCCGCGTGACTTTGACCCCCCACTCCGACAGGCTCTGTCATCCAGCTCTTTGATGGGTGTGGAAGGGCTCTGCACTGTGTCAAAATCCCCTGAGAGTGAATATAAATGCAGAAAAGGCATTTAAAACATTTTATAGAAGTGTTCAGGTACAAGTCTCAAACTGCTCAAAATGACCACTTTAGTCAGGGCACTATAGAAAAAGTAATGATGTGGTTTGAGTTGATTCCACAGGTGCTCTGGAGTCATATCCACATCGGGACGAGTAATAACTCAGACTTTATACAGTGAGTAGTCTTGTCAGGTTTAATAATTCAAGATAATTGGCATGACAGATCAACTTAAAGGCTACCAAGAAACCTACACAAAAGCACTGTTTGTATTCTGACTGATTCATGATAACATGAACATGTGAGGATTTAACAGAGGAGGGGAAATATAGAATTGTGCAATAAATCATGCAAGTTATGTAATCTGATTCCTTTTGCAAAGATACTGCTCTGCTGAAGCATACATGAGAATGCACACAAAGGCGTGCACACACATTCTTGCACACGAGCACGCCCTCCCAGTGCCATATGCTCCCACTGCTGCTCGGTAACAAGAACCAGACCCTAAGCTTTGAATCTCATATTGTTATGTCTCAATCAGAGAGTAAAAGGAGAGTGAGAAAGTGGGGGTGCATAAAGAAGACACAAACAGCATGTGACTGACCCCCCCCCCCCAAAAAAAAGAAGAAAAATAGATACCCACTGGAACTGCAAGAGAACTGAACGAAGAAGTGAGAAAGGCAGCTAAAGGAAAAATGTCAGTGACAGGAAGAATGATAAGCTCCTTTAATCAGGTTTCCTGAATTACAGCCAAGAAAAACAAAAGAAGAAAAAAAAGAAAACCCGGTAAGCTAGAATATGCAGCTACGTTTCAGTCGGCATTGGAGCATTTTAACTCCTTTCCTTAAAATGTTTTCTTCCCTTTCTTACTCAACGACAAAACAGCAATATTTAACTTCTTGCTAATCTAAGTGTCTGAGGACACATGCCAACTCTTCCCATCGCAAGAACAATGTCTTAAGTTATTTCCTGTGCTTTATTATGGTTAAAAGTGGGTGTTGAGCTCTGTTAATCAAGCTGTGATATTTTTCCAACTAGAAACAAGATAATAAAAGCACAATGAGAAGCGGTGAAAGGTAAGACTTTTATTTGCATATTTTATGAAGTTACAACTGATTTGGGGTGAGCAACATGACCATTTCATCCTGAGCCACATGCATCACGTGAGCACAAACCTGGGTGAAGTTCAGCAGCCTGTCCGGTCATGGCAGGGGTGGGATCTTGCAGCTGGTAAGCAGCTGTGGAGCCTGTGCCATCCACGCTGTTAGAGGTCATATATGTCCCGTAAGAGGAGGCAGAGTAATACTGCGCATACTGGTTTTGGCCAAATGTTGTGTATGAGGGATAATCCTGGAAAAGACAAAAAACGAAGTCAAACACACACAATAAGTTCAAGAAAAGAGAAAAACTGAGACGTTTCACTTTTCCGGTGGGGGCCAGACTGACTTCTGAGGACAGATTTTACAAGTGTTCCCTCTCATTTCTCTAATCTTTTATCCCCTCCAATCTGTATTTTATATCTCTGAGACAATTAAAGCCTTGTGTTGCTGCTTTTTACTGACCCAGTGGAGATGGGCACTTTTATGAGTCAGCTCTCTAAACCTGTCACTACATCCATCTCTGGAAGTCCTTATAAACTGGAGCATACCACATGAATGCACACACACACATGCATGCAAAGCTGGTTTGTAGTCAGCACCAGTTGCACGAAAGTCTGCACACATATACGGTGCTTACACTACCTTAAAAAAAAAAGAAGTTCTTTCGGGTCTATTACTTGCTTTGTCTGTATCTGTTAAACTCATACACAGACAGCTACTTCACTGACTCGCATTCATATCTTTAAGCATGACTACGACTTGTCTAATCGTTGCTATCACCTTAATTAAATCCTAACCTCATCCAGACCTTAAACTTAGTTGTCATACTGAACATTTTACGATTTACATGAAGGTAATTGGCTTTTTGTACTTAAAAATGGAGACAGGTCTCCACAGTGCGTCTATTGAAAGTGATTTATGTCCTCACAACATGACTAATACAAGAGCACACACACACACCATATTCCCCTTAATCCACCCACACAGGCCAAACTTTGACTTTTTTTCCCCCTGTAAACAGCCACATAGCAAGACTATCTATCATAGCAAGACATTGAAATCCCCCTATAAGCATTTTACTAGCACAATACAATTCATCATATGGACATAGAGAAATATTCAGAACAAAACACTCTTTCACTAAGACTGATTGTCTGTTTTTCTCACAAGTTTTCCCATGTTGCAAGGTCACAGTGTAATAAGATTTTGTTTCTTAAAGCTACTCTGAATGAAAAACATGACTTGGGAAGGAGAGTGTTAAACCACCATATTGGTTTGCAACTGCAGCTGCAACTGCCATGAGGAAAATTTCATTTACTTAACTGTAAATTACTAAAAAGTTAGGATTGTTTTATCTGCTCCACCAAAAGCTATCATAGAACACGACCTTCCTTACTGACTGTGGGTTGCATGCAGTACCTGCTGTGTGGCAGTGTAGTTGGCAGCGTTGGACACTGAGTTGTTGGTGGCGTAGAGGCCTGAGGAAGGAGTGAAACTGGAACCTTTAGAGGAAATAACAGTTGGAGAAGTTCAGAAACATTTCATTTTCAGCCATCGGTGTAAAAGATAGAAGCAAATTTTCTGTGAACTGACCTGGCATTTGATAGGGTGAGTAGGCAGTCTGTCCGGGCTGAGGTGTGGTGAAGCCAGGGCTGTAGCTGAGGCCAGTCTGCAGTGGAGACTGACTCTGGGTGAGGCCACTCTCTGTCTTAATGCCGGGAAGCATCACTCCGAGGTCTGTGAAAGGGTTTAAAAACACATTACTGAAAGACACAAGATTCAGCATTAGCAATCTGTAACTTTTTGTGAAAGCAGCATTAGGTCCTCTTATATCCATATTTAGTTGTCCTAATTTGCTCTTATCAGTAGAAATGTTGAATTTCTCCCTGAGTATAGCAGGAAACTAAAATGCTGTTGGACAATGATTTAGATCTCTCTTACCTCTAGGAACAAAATGTCTCTTTTAGGTCTTTTGAGTGCTAGCTGTTTTTGCTTATTATTCATGAAGCCAATCACAGTTTAAAAGAAAGCGAAAGTTAGATTTTATAGATTTTCATATATGCTTAGAAGATGAGCTGGAGCATTGCAGTTTATACCCCTGGATGTCACCAAATACTACACATTGGACCTTTAAAGAGGTTTAACAAAAACATTGAGGGACAGCTAAGGGACAAATCTGTAACATCTGAAACAGCTTTTCCAAGCGCTGGAACAAGATTATAGTGGAGGGATGAAACAAAGAGGAATTTATACCAGAATGATGTGGGAAAAGTTATGTATAGAAGGGAAGGAGCTCGTCTCAAAAGCATCCATCCAAAGCACACCATATCATCTGCTAAATATTGTGGTGTCAATGTTATTGCATGGTTGCTATGGAACTAGGTCACTGGTGTATATTGATGAATTGTGAAGTGTGTAAGACTATACTGTCTACTCAGATTTAGTCAAATACTGTAAAACTGACATGGAGTGGCATCACTGTAGAGCTGGAACCCAAAGGTACCCCAAGAGCTGCTAAATGCAAAGAAATTGAATTTTATTAAATGGCTCAGTTCGTTCCATGACCTAAACCCAGTTTAGCATGCCTTCCACTTACTTGACAAAGCATCTGAACAACCTAGGAAAATAATTGTGTTTTGTGTAGACTTGGATTTTTTTTTCTTCAGTGTGTGTTTGTTCGTACCATAGGTGGACAGTCCGTAGGCCTGTCCTGTCTGTGAGTATGCCGTATACACAGTCGACTGCGGCATGCTGCTGAACTGAGGTTGGCCAGCGTACGTCGGCATGGGGGGTGCTGCCGGCGTGGACAAGATATGAGGGTAGGGCCTGGAAACAGACAGGTAAAGTCAGTACCAGACTGCAAACTGTAACTGGACACAGGAGAATACGTTTCTTTAAAAACAAACTCTTTGGTGTTACAAGTCAGACTTACTTTGAGGGGTAGAGGGGAGGAGAGTACTGATGGGCTGAACGAGGGCTGTACCCGCTGCTCGTGATTACTAAAAACAGTTCAATGAACCAAAATAACAAAGCAAAGGCAGGTCAAAGTTGGTGACAACCCAAATCTTCTGTTTTCTTTCACTATTGTTAGAAAAAAAACACTTCTGAATAGCACAGTTCAAGGCCTCTGTCTTATTGGAGCTGAAATGTTGTTACAGTAGACATAATCTGAAGCACTGTGAATGGAGAGGAGCCAAGTTCACTCTTTAGAAAGTCCACGAAGCCCCCTCACAGTGGGCCTCATAGTAAAACACAATGTCTGTTTGTGGTCATTGAGATGTCAGAGCACAGTACTGACAAACACCCTGCTGGTTTTAAACCCCTGTCTATGTTTTGCGTAATGGCTTAGTGTATTAGTGTGTGATGTTTTGCAGAGTAAAAGGAGCATATGACTGTGTGTGACCTGAAAAAAAGACGAGTGTAAAAATGTCTCTCATTCCTTTGCCAACCTTTCGTGATGCAGTCCAAGGACAGGCAATACTTCAGTGGCTTAAAGCTTTCAGCAGTACTACCTCTGGGCTAAAATAGATGATGGTGTTTGTGTGACTGTTTTTGCCACTAAATAATTTTTCATCTGAACAACTGAGAAAATGAATGTGCTTTTACCTGAGCCTGCATATGTGTCCAGTGCTGTGTCGCCTGTTGTGGTGACTGTATCGCTGTTGTTCATAGGCTCTGTTTTTACTTAAAGAGGAGGAAAGCATCTGTGTTAGGGTATAACAGTAAAGACAATTAATCACACACAAAAAGAAAGTCTCTCTTAATAAAGAGCATGCACTTCTAGTATGTGAGCAAATTGTGTGCAGGGTTCCCTTTGCAATTGTTATAGTCCACATGTTTTAAATTACTATGCTGGAGCACCATCATAGCCTTCAGGTTTTATTCCTCCCTGACTTTTCCATGTCATTTTTAACCTCAAGAAAAAAAATTATAAAACGATCAAATGTGATGATTAAACTTAAAATGTAATCATGCAATGTAAACAGTTGTGAAATTTCCAGCAATATTTTCTGACTTCCCCTGCAAATTAATCAAATTTAACACTTTGACAAGCAGGAACCCTGCAAATGCTGTTTATAAGAAGGCCACACACACTGATAAATTCACAATGGGGAAAAGTTGAAAACACTGCACAGCAAATTAAATCAATCACAGCAATTCTGGCAGAAAAAAATAATCAGCTTCAACTACACAAAGCCATCCCCGTTGCATTTAATATAATACATGACTTCTGGTTTTGGATTCACACACATGCACCTCTGTACCATAGTCCTTGGAACCCGAGGCAGGGGGTGGGCTGCTGCAGCCCAACAGCCAATCAGCCGTGTTTAGAACGGTCATGCTTTCACCTATAGGAGTGCAAGGTGGGAAGGAGGTGAGGACGCAATGTACTGAGGACCAGATTCAGGTCTCAGGTAGACTATACACTGCTTGGCCAAAAAAAAAGTTGCCACCTGAATTGAACCTAGCACATAGGTATGAGCCTCCTATTGGATAATTACTGCATGGGGGATTATCTTTCAGCTGGCAACAAGTTATTCAACCCCAAATGATGCAATAGCTTCTCATTTCTTAAACAACCATGTTGAAAGACATCTCATGGTCGTGGAAAAGATGTTAGTCTGTATAAGAAGGGTCAAATCATTGGTATGCATCAAGCAGGGAAAACATTAAAGGAGATGCAAAAACTACTAAAATTGGGTTAAGAACTGTCCAACACATTATCAAAAACTGGAAAGATAGTGGGGGACCATCATCTTCCAGGAAGAAATGTGGTCAGAAAAACATCTTGAATGATAGTGATCAATGATCACTTAAATGTTTGGTGAAATCAGATTGTAAAAAAAAAAAAAAAAAAGTATAATTCACAAGAGCAATTCCATATGAACAACGCAAAGGGAACTCAAGGGATTGAGACTGGACAGCTGTGTAGCCATAACAAAACCACTAATCAGTGAGGCTAACCAAAGAAAAAGGTTTTAATTTGCTAGGAAGCATAAAGATTGGACTCTGGAGCAATGGAAGAAGGTCATGTGGTCTGATGAGTCCAGAGTTACCCTGTTTTAGAGAGCTACTGGGTGTATCAGGGTAAGAAGAGAGGCAGATGAAGTGATGCAGCCATCATGCCGAGTCCCTACTGTACAAGCCTGTGGGGGCAGTCTATGATCTGGGGTTGCTGCAGATGGTCAGGTTTAGGTTCAGCAACATGTGTCCAAAGGATGAGGTCAGCTGATACCTGAATATACTGAAAGTTATTCCATGAGTGGGTTTTTTCTTCCCTGATGGCACAGCCATATTCCAAGATGACAATGCCAGGATTCATCAGGCTCAAATTGTGAAAGAGTGGTTCAGGGAGCATGAGACATCATTTTCACACATGGATTGGCCACAACAGAGTCCAGATCTGAACCCCATTGAGAATCTTTGGGATGTGCTGGAAAAGGCTTTGCACAGTGGTGGGACTCTCCCATCATCAAAACAAGATCTTGGTGAAAAATACATGCAACACTGGATGGAAATAAATCTTGTGACATTGCAGAAGCTCATTTCAACAATGCCACAGCGAATGTGTGCTGTGGTCAAAGCTAGAAGCGGTCCAATGAAATATAAGAGTGTGTGACTTTTTCTTCTTTTTTGGTGGCGAATTGCTTTTTGGCCAGGCAGGGTATAATGACATAGTATCAAACACTATACATTAGTGGAATAAAATATATGTCTAAATTTTTTGGTCAGTTGTTTAACAGTTTGGGACATGTCTTTCTTTTTTTAGTATTAGTTTTTGCTGAAACTGAAGCTAGCACCAGTTGGCTTAGTGAGTATACTCAGAGGGCCGACATCTGTTTACTACCACATCTTAAGCTTAAAAAAGTGAAAACATAATTATGAGGTTGCCAGGTTTCCAGCAGAATCTACAAGAACTCTGAGCCTGATGGAGATATACAATAACAACTTGCTTTTTTACACATAAACCCCCTTTTTTTATCTTGATTACTGAAAACATAATCACATAATTATTAACAGTGAAAATAATATTTTCCTGTCTTATAATGGCTCAGATGCAACTCTACTCTAGGTTTACAATCATCTTTCTATGTGGATTTTCTATGAAAGCTGAGAGCAACCATGCCTGCTATTCATTTTTGATAACATTATCTTAAGATCATGCAGCTTGTTTTGGCTTGATAAAATAATTTATTTCATTTTCTCAAGACATCAACATTAACTGTGGGTATGACAGATACTTCCATGGTGTATATCTCTATTTAGTACATAATGGTAAATTTTTGTCACTTTTCAAATGCTGGTATTTTCAAAGTACAGTGTTGAAACCTACTGGGGTACAACTGGACCAGCATAGCATATGTACTGTTTTGGGACCATTCCTGCACGAGATACATAATATTTGTGGTTGTCATCATGGGCAATTTCATTATACTACCACCAAAATTCGCTCATCAATGCCAATGTGATGCTTGGGATTTGGAATTGGTTTTTTAGTTTGTTTTTGGGTTTTTTTCTAACAGAAATCCAGGCTGTCTGAATGTTTGCTGGAAAACTGAAGCAGAAATGCTCCGCTGTGGTGCTGTTTATTTCACTAACATGTCTTTCAGCATATAAATGCATCATATAGACATGTTGACAAGGTTACAAACTAGATTCAGTTCAAAGACAGGCTTTACAAGAAATAGAGAGCATTATCTGGTGAGCTTCAGTAGGCACGTACAAAGCTGTCCGCCTACCTCCAGTATATATGCCAAACTAGCCAAACACTTACAACTTTATTAAATCACTTGGTGTCAGTGGAAACAAGCTCTAAAAAATATACCGGCATATCATTACGTTAAAAGTAAGATATGACTTTTAGAGAAGAGTCTCCCATTGCAGCATCTACGTGATCTGAGGAACATCCATTTCATTTCTATCTCATACATTCTGCTTTTCCTTCTGTGCAATAAACCCTTGAGGAAATATCTTGTGATTAAGCATTTTATGCATCATCCATGTTTATAGTTACATATCTAATCTTCCTGTTGTTTGGTGCTGGCTCAGTAAAAATAGAAAAAAAACATTTCTGCTTTAACAAACATTTAATAGAGGATTTGGTTTTTTACTTTATGAATCTGCCTGTTAACTAGCTCGACATACTAGGATACAGTTTTTTAGTCTTCTTCTCTTTGAGCATGATTAAAACTCATCATCATAAACCATATGAGAACTCCATTTAATGCAGAACAACTTCATTAATCCCCTCGGGGAGCAATATTACCCCCTAGACAAGCTGTAATGAAGACAAATGAGTTGCCATGGAGATGGCCCATGGGCCTATGTGTTGGCTGATGTCAGGTGAGGGGAATGTTGGGTATGCAGTTTGTTTTGGCTGAGTGTATGTAGTCCTGCCTCTCTGCTTTAAACATTAAGTGTGAGCTCATCAAAAAAATGATTTAATGTGCTCTAATATGGTCTGGATTTGCTGTGAGTCCACTCAGAGCAAGGTTATTTCTGCAACTGAGGGCCTGTTGACACATCAAGATGACTAAAAAGCAACATCTCACTTTTTCCATTAAAATCTTAAGTGTTTTCCATTGCCCACTAAATCAGCAAAAGATCAAAGGATTGCCCTCAACAAATGTTTTACATCCAGTGCTATAATATCCAACTGCCCTGTCAAAAAACCTTCCCTGACAACAGAGAATAAGAAAGGGGGTAGATGAAGGATGACAGATGGAATAGAGATGAGAGGATGGAGAGAGAAACAGAGGGTAAAGAAAAAGGACAAAAAAAGAAACTGGGACAAGGAAAGAAGAAGAGAGAAGAGTTCTAGCTGGTGTTGACATCTAAGAGAGCAGTGATGCTTTAATGCTCTTGTAGAAGAAATAGTTTCCAGTGGGAATTTTGGGCTTACACTCAAACACTTACAGTCCGACACACACACACACACACAACCACAGTTTGCCAAGTGGTTAGCGGAGGACAGCAGAAGTGCTTTACCGTGTGTTTACACACATTTGCTGGTGGTTTACTCATGGCAGTGTGGATGTGCGTGCGTGTACGTGCGTGCGTTTGCATGTGTGTGTTTCTAGAGCTGTCTTTTTAAAGACCTCAAAAAGTATTTATCTCTGCATGTTGAAAGTCTCCCAGACTGATGATTTTGCAATAGATTTCATTGACTCACTCAAGCACTTTTATCCAGAGCATGATATAATTGTGCTTCCAAACTTCTGCTGGAGTTCAGATGTTTCATGGAGATACTGACTTAGTATATTTTCTGAGTCAGTCTAAGAAATAAGACATCTTGGGGTTTTCAACTTTAACTAGAATTTAGTGGGCTTCTAATCCTGCTATGTGGATTATGACTCCAGAGATCTAACTTTGATGACATAATTCACACTTTAGCTTTATTTCAAGTTAAACATACTTCATTTGTGTAGCTTTTAGACATTCATGCTACAAAACTAAATGCTTGAAAAAAAAGGAATTAAGTGATTTGCAGTCAAAAGTTTCTTAAAAAAAATCCAATCTACTTTTGTCCACAAACTTTATACATAATACAATATTGATATAAGAAAGCTGTGAAAACAAATGATTTTTCCTTACTTCCAAAGGTATCTTTCCACTAGATTGCATTTGCATTAATCTTCTCACAAAGCAACTTTAAATAATGCCACATGAAGGCACTGTGATACCATTCTCATGTCAGATAGCAGAGGATTCGCTTAGCAAAATGTAAGACTGCCAAAATAGTTTGGCTACTTTTTAGAGCATACTGATTTATATTTTCACTCATATCTTTTTGATTACCCATTTAATTTCAAGTGCTATGCACACATTTTTCTTTTCACGTAGTTGACAACGAATCTGCCTTTCTGATAACGTCAAGGCTCACATTGATGACTGAGCTGATGATTCATAACAAAGCTTTGTATTTTGACAACCAAGCAACCATTCTCCATCGTCACATCACACTTCTCACCTCCTGTTCCATTGGTGGTGATGGAGGGGCTGCCGAGGTTGTTCTTGTCCAACTTGGAGCCCGTTGAATCACCACCCGCCACGCGATTATGAGGACTAGCTAGGTCCTGCATTTCCATAGACCTAAAAGTGGGAAGGATGAGTGGGAGAGAACAAGATGAACTGTGATTTCTCAATGAATAGCAGATCAACAGCAACATGCCGTCTCAGCTTGGGACCTACCCCTTCCTCATGTTGTGTTAAGATCCCGCTGAGCACATTCAGTGACATATGTGCACATAGGAATCACACACAGATTCATAAACTTCATGTTGCTCAGCACCAGTTAGCTTACATGAGCATGTGTTCAGAGGCGCTAGACGTTGTCTGCGAGCCTGCTGGCTCTTTTATGAAGTGGTTGTGTGTGGACGAGAATGTGTGTGTATACACTTCTGGGCTCCAATACAAACCCACAGCCTGCCAGCATGCTTTAGTTTTACAATGTGTTCCACATGCATGACTGGGACGGACCAGCACACAAGGTGGTAATGGTAAAGTGAGAGTGCGTGTGTGTGTGTGTGTGTGTGTGTGTGTGTGTGTGTGTGTGTGTGTGTATGTTATGGATGGTTGGAAGTGGAAGTAAGTTAGACATAAACAGATTAAAGATGCATATTTATGGCAAAATAAAAATCTTCCTTTATATATCAGAGCAAATTTTATACTTGTATCTCAGTTACTTGTTGCCATGGCAACAATTATTCAAAGGTCAATAACCCTTCAGTGAGAGGTATAAGGGTTTGCAATAAATTATTGCACGTGCACTGTAAGAAAACCAAGATGAAGTACTAGTTTATGACTCGTCATCACTATCACCACAAAGCCACATTCTGACATGTTCTTTGGTAGAAGGCACAGTTTAATGTTGACTAAGTCAGTGTGTGTATAGTACCTCCTGTGTGTGTGTCTGTGTGTTTGAGGCCTGACTCATGCTGCCTGCAGGTTCGGTCACACTTGTGCTTTTGTATGAGACATCAAAGCCAAATGACAGAGATGGAAGGAGAATCAAATAAATGTGGGCTCCTGTGAGAGAGAGTGTACATCTGTATGGAGGTCTGGAAGCAGGCCATGGACAGATAGCATCACCACACATGACTGCAACCCACAGTCTGACTGACACGTATAAACATATATCTCCCAGCAGACAAGAAAGACATGGCTAAAGGGTGCAAAAAGGGGAATGCACAAAAGATAAACAGTCTAAATAAACTCCTTTTTCCCCTCTTTATTCTGCTCTCCTGTACATTTTGAGATGAGAATGATGATCATAGTTCAAGGCCTAACCTCAAATAAAATCTTCCAATATGTCTGCTATACATGGCAAAACTTAGAAAGTTTCACAGATTGTTTTGCTTTTTCCTCCCTTATGTGCTCAAAACCCTTCATCCATCCTTTTCTTTTGTCTTTCAACAGCAGGAAATGATTCTGTCTCCCTTCCTTTCCCTTTTTTTTCCCTGTTCTTGGGAGGCGATGGCAGGAGTTGGTGTTTCATAAACTATTTTCTGGTTTTCACATTATGTCTGGATGTTGAAACAGTATGCAGCATGTTACTAATATTTACCGTGTGTTGAGCTCAGTAAGTATTTAAGAAAGCCTTGTAACTAAAGATTATTTTCATTCCAGATTTATTTGACTACTATTCATATATTCATTATTTTAGAATTATATAAACAAAATTAGAGAGCCAAAAACAGCATTTTTAAAAGGTTTTTTTCTAAGCTAATGTCAAAATTGGAAAACTATACAGTTAGGAATTAGTTTTAAAGTTCAAATCTGAGAATATTTAGTAATTTCAAACTTCTTTTTATTTTAATAATAAAAAAAAAATCTGTCATGAGAACAGCTGCATATTATTTTTCTGGTGCTTTCCAAATCAATAAATTGACCAACAGTTTCAGTTTTAATGTATGTACAGCATCTTCCCTTTGCTTGTCAGTTCGATTGAATTGGTATATGTCTTCCTCAGTGTGTGTGTGTGTGTGTGCAAGGGTTTTTTGACACTAAGGTCTTAGGGAAATACTGATGACCTCATCAAAGCTTCTAACTGCAGTGAAACCTCACCTTTCTGCGCCATGACCAGAGAACTAGGACACACATAAATGCACACACACACACCCGCACTCAGACACCCGCAAATGTACAACACAGACTTCTGAAAAAAACCCCAAAAAATGTTGATCTAAATTTCTATATACACATAAATACATACACATGATCATACCTGGCCTCCGAGGGGTCTGGAACATGAGATTCACTGTGTGATTTTTTTACCTGCAAAGAAACCATAGAGGAGAGTCAGTAACTTAACACACGCTGCATTACACCCAGTTCATAAGAAACAGTGTTAAGTGTGCCACAAATGAGCCCTGTAAACCGGTGTTAATGAGTCACACACATTATATGAGTATCATGAACTGTTGTGACTAACAACAACATAAATCTTGGCCCTCAACACTTCTTAGAAGTGAAGAAAAATCTGTGATAATTAATTAACCAAAAGAAACCACAAATTTGCAATGAACTTGAATTTTCTGATGTTTAGAATTTAATACAAAACTTATGATAAATCAAGATTTGGTGTCCGTAGCTGTAGCCGCCACCATGACGGACGTAGTTACTGGTGTCTAAGTGACAGATATTAACTTTCTCTTGTACTCTCATGACCCCTCTCCATCCTGAGCACCAACCCTGTTCTCGACTCTTTAAGAGTTGAAAGGTCCCAGCGGGGTCATGTTAGGTCACAGCGGAAAGCTCGTTCTTCACTGTTAAATACAGCGCTGCCGAAGCTAAACTCAGCCTTGACTTTGGGGGGTAAGCAAGACATTTGGTTGTGTCAATCATTCCACTGGTACTCTTTTACTTCCAAAACAGAAAAAAACAAACTTCACCCCCAGAGCCTTTCCACTGCAGTGCACACTCCTTACGCACAGGCTGGATTTATGTGTGTTGCTGTGTGTGAGGGTATGCGGGGCGAAACGGCAGACCAGTGGTTCTCTATTAAAATTCTTCCCTCTTATTTGGAACAGGAACTAATTAGAACAGTAAATGCAGGGCCAATGTGTACCAGCTGCCCTGTAATCACTGTGTCAACACACTGTCGAGGTGTAGGGCACGCGCGGGGTGCCAAACACACACCCTCATGTATGGGAAATACACATACAAGTCACACACGCAGCCAAATTCACCCAGACAGCATATATTCAAGTAATTTGCACATTATCGCAATCATAGGTAAGTACACAAAGAAAGTGCTTGACTAAGCAGACACTAAACTCCAGGTATGCAGAAGGACATTTCTTTGTGTGTATATGTGTATGTGTGTGTCTGTATATCGATGCAGTTTTGGTGTTATGGTTCTGATTAGAGCATCCTGCTGAGAGCAAATAAGAAGCAGCACTTAGCTGTTTAAGGCAGAGTTCAAAGGTCAGCTGGTCTCCTCATATGGATCACTTTACACACTGGCACACAGACACTAAGTGACACACGTACACACAAGCCACTTTCATGTCACGTTTCATGCTTTACTGAAATTTAACAAGGCTGTCAGTCACGGCATCAACGGTACGGCCGTGAGAAACTGCAATCCACATGTAACGCACATGCAGGGCCTCGGCATACATACGTACACACATATACACGCACACACACGCGCGTGGTAATACATTAGCTTGGCTTGGTTTCTGTCTCAACACGATCTCCAAAAACACAAGCACACGCCGGCTTTGATCCTGAAAAGCTTTTATCATTGTGCTTTATCCACGCACGGTTTCTCCTCAGTGTCAGAGTCTCTCAACTCTCTCTCAACATGCAAACCCTTTTATCTTTTTCTATCAGACATACTGGTTTCATATTCAAATACAATTGCACAATCTATTTAATTTGGCCGTTTCTCAAAATCAATAATTTAACATCATTGTCCAATTCAATATGTTAATGAGCACTTAAGGGATTTAAACTGACTTAATTGTTTAGGATTCAGTCAAAAATTTAACCGCTGGGATAAAAATCTACAAAACAGCGAAAAAGCCAGATTAAAAGTTCTCCCTAAGTCCTGGATCCAGACATTCAGCACCATTCTTCCTCTTTGTTGAAATTGCATTAAAACAGATCAAACTTTATCTCTAACGAAACAAAGCACCCCTGAAAAGACTCTTAGGTAGCAACGTCTGAATAAACCATTTGTGTCACATGAGCTGCTTAAATAAGTAACCTTTGACCTGGGTGGCCGGGTGACCGGTCTTGAACACTACCTGGCCAGCACAAAGACTCCCCGAGGGAAACACACCAGTACCACAGGTGATTAGCACTAATAAAAGTTTATTTGACAGAATTATACACTGCTAAGTTTGCATTGTTATTTGTACTAAAGGTTTTAATCTAAACATTAGACATAATTGAACCACAACCCCACAAACATTTTTTTTGTCGGTTGTTAATTTACTTTCTTTTTTTTTCTAAAAAGGACAAGGCTTGAGGTATTGTCTGTGAGAATCTGTGGACCCCCTACACAGGAGGAGAAAAGAAGGAGAAAGAATAACTTTTTTTTTTCTGGTAATAGCCTAAGCCATCTGCAATAGGACATCCGATACCATTGCATTGGACTGCACACACAGATCCACAACTGGTAAGTGGCAGCTTTTTTAAAAAAAGAAAAAAATATCGGTAAAAAAAAAAAGAAATTGTAGGCTTCTCTGCAAAAATCCTTTTAATTTTTGACCAACTAAATAAACAAATGGTCTTTATTAAAATAATCTCTGGTAAAAATTCCACTTTAGACAAACAGCAAAAAAAAACGGCACTATTCATCTAAGTTGGGTTTGTCAATTATTAGATCCCAAGTTTTTTCCATTGTAGACAAAAGCCCACAAAAAACAAATGGAGAATGACTCTTCCTTTATTAATCCTCAAAACAAAGTGAAATACACAAGAATATCTGATTATGATGATTATAAATTACTCAAAAGCAAAACTATCATCAGTGCAATTAGAAATATATCCTTTGATTAAATGTGAAGCTGTAAAAAGTGGTTTTAATGCAAAAGAACTCAAATTCATTTGATCGCAACAACAGCGCTCTTAGCGTAACCTACTAACCATTTTGATGCCCTAAATGTTACACCTATTCAAACAAAAACCAGTGCTTCTTATACAATTATATTCACAATAGATAATTAATCCAATGCTACAGAAAAGACAACAGTGCTTGCTTTAAGTGAGAGCATGAAACACATTTTCTCACAGACTGGGAGATACGTTCTTACCTCAGAGTCTAATCAGGTCAGTTAACAGTCCGATATTTCCACAAAGCATTACAGAGCGCCACAATCCACCGGCTCCTCCTCAGTCACAGTCGTGCTGGTCTACCTTACGAACAGAAACACACACACACACACACGAGGTCCTCGAACGCCTCTCTTCTCAGTCTACCTGGTTCTCAATTTGTACTCCAGGTGTCACAGGCTTTCCTTATTTCTGCTCTGGAGTAGAAAGTACATTCTTTTTTCTCTTTCGCTTTGAGCCTCTCTCTTTTGGTTTGCACAAACATACAGAGGCTACAAAAAGGAGATCCTGCATGTAAGTTATTTTTCTCCTCCACTCTGCCTTTAAGGTCAATCCATGTTCAGCTCTTGTCGTCCCTGACTCCAGTAATGGGGAACATTTCGCTTGTCTTGTTTCCCTCCTCCTCTTCCTCCACCCCCTCTTTTTCTCTTCTCCTCCTCCTCTATTCCTCAGCTGTCACTCATTACAGACTCACCCAAGCTTGAATTTAAAGCCTAAGAACTTTAGAAATGTCAAGGATGTATTTTACTTAAAGCCACCTCCTAACACCGACACATTTAAACTTAAATCTCCAACTAAATTAAGAATGAAAGCATAATGGAGACAAATGAGACATAGTGTTGATGTAGGTCAGTGTCTTGCTGTGCAGTAGAAAGTACAAGCAAGACCATAAACTTCACACCACTACCCCCTCCGCACATACTCACACGGCCTCCCCCATCTCAAACACACCGCACAGGGGCTCTTATGTACACCTGAGCACACACTTTCAATCTGTGTTAATTGGAACCACACGGCTGCACATGTGTGTTACACGCGAAGTATAGCCGAGTTGGATGGATAGATGGGAGTGTAGTACCAAATAGGTGCACACACACTAAATATCCCAGCTGCTTTGGTCTGAAGATGGCACTCTTTCACTTTAGTCATCAAGGTGTTATCAGGTGAGGTACACACCAGGAGAAAAACACAAACTAGCAGATGATGTTGTATTCATGCATGTCTCCTAGCAAGAATGTGTTTTTTAACCCGCCCC
>JAOXYM010000024.1:11474654-11490201 GCA_028567055.1 Leptatherina wallacei | reverse complement strand
CCAGAAAGATCCCACACACACACGCACACACGCACGCACGCACGCACACGCACGCACGCACACACACACACACACACACACACACTTTATTAACACTTTATAGGATAAATTCAACCATATTACAAAATGGGTTTTCTTGGTCATCTACAGTGCAGATGATTGGTTTAATTACAGGTTAAAATAAAAATGTATTTTAGATTTCCGTCACCCTTAAAAAAAAGGCAGATAAATTCCCTAAACTACAGATAAACTACATATTTCTCACTAAACAACTTATTAAAACTATTTCCACAAGGAAAACACAATGAAAAAAAGGGTATTAGAGGGTACATGTCACAACTAATAAGCTTTATTTACAATAGTTTGATTGGACATAGAAATAGCCTCCTAGTAAGGTTCAGTCTCCAAGTAGCAAGGATGGGAAAGAGTTTACCACTCCATAAAAAACAGAGTGGGCAAATAGTTCAACAAGAATCCTTTTTTTTAATGTAAATTAGTAACGAATTACATAATTACCTACATAGAATCATTAAAAGATTGAGAGAAGCTGTAGAAATCTCTATAGACAAGGGACATGGCAGATAGCTGATACTGAATACCATGCCCTGATATCATGGCAGAAAGTATATTAGTTATATTGGTTAATCATACAAAAAAGCTGTATTATGACTGTTCCTTCCATTCACATTTAATTTTGTCTGTAAGATAACACACAGGTTCAAAGTCTCTCCATGTTCTCACCACACAATGATGTTCAACTGCTACATCGTGCTACACAGCAACACACACCTTCACATATCCTCATTTATACGGAGGAGGAGCAACGGGTGGAAGTGAACCTATTGCTCTCATACGATAAATCACAGGATTGAGACCCATCCAACGACATCTTTGTCCTTTCTTTGCTCTTACTTTTGGCTAGGGTTAGGTGGTAAAAGTACATGGTTGGTTGGAGACATTAGTAAATATATATATATATGCTTAGGGTTTCAAAATTTTCTGATAAGTTGTTAAATGTTTTGATATTCATGTGTTGTTGTCATGGTAATGTCATTTGTTCACATTCTCTGCACCAGGGAAACTCTGGTCCTACAGGATCGCTGTCATGCAGGTTTTAGGTGCTTCCCTGCTCAAACACACCCGATTCAAATGAAAAGCTTGTAGTCAAGTTTTACACAATGACCCATTAATTTGAGTCAGGTGTGTTAAAGCAGAGCAACCTCTAAAAAACAGGACAGTGGCCATCGAGGACTGAAGTTTGAAATCCCTGCCAAACAACTACATAGTCTCAGAATTCTCATCCCTCAGTTATGACTCTAAACTACAATTTTTACATGAAGCACTACTTTAAAACAACTTCTTTCTGTGATGGAAACGGACATCTGTGAGGGCACCGTTGATGCTTAGAGATCTATACTGCAAAAGAGTGTAAATCCAAACTCTCTTGTCTGCTGTCCAGACCTGTCATCCATTGAAAAATGTATGACTATTGAGCAAATGAAAGCAAGAGTGGGGGAAAAAGCTGGTTTAAAAACTACAGCGAGCGGTCTCCTCAGTTTTCGCACACTTACAGTGTTATTTTAAGAGTGTTTTTCACAACACTGTGTAGTATGTAACACAGTGGGAAAACATGCTCCTCTTTTACATTTAAAAAAAAATACTTCTGGTTCTAGATTCCTAATTAGCATGATAAAGAAAAATATTTATCAGTTTAAACAACTGATGTGACTTCTTTGGACTATTTTAATTCAAATACTCATTTTTAAATCACTACTTTTGGGGTTAAATCACATTTTCCACACTAATTGATGAGGGGCTGTAACTCAGCTGTATTGCTTTATCGGTAGCAGAAAAACGACTTCTAACAATAAAAATAGAAAAATCAGGCTTTTTGGCACAAATTTTCTGTGGCAGCATCACTGAGTTTTCACAGTTTAAATCAGATCAAAATATGAGTCAAGATGACAAATCATATGTCTCTCCTTTTTATGACAATGCTGTATATTAAAATACACTAATAAACATATTTATTTTGATGCAATAAATAAGGGTTATCAATCTGTGCTGTGGAATTACATAACTCCTAGATACTGCTATAATTGACTGAGATTCTTAAGTTGGGTGAACTGATCCTTTAACGACATACACACCAGTTTTAAAGTTACTGTACGTGCACAAGGCGACAGAAAATAGCTGAGAAGGGGCACCAAATGTACACAGGCCTGGAGACTAATTTGGAACAGGGCCACTGTCTCCAGTTAAGCACCAGCCACCTTTAGCTTGGTCACCACGGAGAAAACATTCAGCTCTATCCCACAGCATTCGTCCCCAGCCCCAATAAACACCTTGATTGATAGACTGTCTGTGGACCTGTGCGCATGCATCAGGGCAAATGTCTGTTGAGAGTGTGTTATTTGTGGATGCCGGCATACATTTGTGTGTGCATGTGTGTGTGCTGGACGTTTTAGAGTCTATGTGGAGGACTAGCTGTCAGAACAGATTAGGGTGCTGCCGAAGTGCTTGACAACTCAAGCACTTTATTATTAGCCAGGCAAGACCCCATCAGGAGGGGGTCGTCCAAAAACATCCCCGATGAAATATTTTCACAGCAAGTGGAGAAGGGAGCAAGGGAGGTGTCCCCAAACACGCCTGATGAAATACACAGCTGAAAAAAAAAATTAAAGAAAGAAAAACAGAACACTAATGGTGCAGTGGACACATCGGTGCAGTGAAATGAGCAATGGAGAAGGGGAGCATATTGGTGCAACCAAATAACAGGCTCGGGGTTTTTGTTGATTTTAGGAGTGTTTTAAAGGAGTCTGGCAGGAGTGAGGTGTCATACTCCTTTTAAAAGCTCCCTTGAGAATAACTATACTCTTTAGGTAGAACAACAGCAGTTTATCTTCCCTCATGCAACAAGACAGATGGAGCTCGGCTATCCTCCTCCATATCTTTTTTTTCTAGTTATTTTAGGAAGCCATTTTTGCCTATTGAAATATATATTTTGATATGTACAAATGTGCAACTGCAATTTGAATTTTGAGTGGGATTTTTGCCTGATGAAGCCAACAGAACCACATCATTTATTTTTTTACTAAATGGAGAAGTTTGACATTTTGGGAAAACTACGTGTTTTCTTCTTTAGATCAGATTATTCAGTCAATAATTCAAATTGCCTACCTGCAATAAATAAGAAACTTCCTTTGCATGCAAGCACTTGTAAACATCACTTATTATTGTATTATTCTATTTATTTAAATTTTTAAACACAAACTCTAGCATCTTAAATAAATGGGACCCAAACTCATGTGATTCAGATGATGAGTATTTTTGTCTTTGAGCTAAGCTATATGATAACTGACTGCAATTTTGTGTCACCAAAACTACTGGAAACAGTATACTGAGGCTTCTCGGTCTCAAAAGTCAGGCCAGTGTTTTTTGACACAGAAAGTGAATTACTTTGCAAACCAAGCTAGTCGGTTAGTTGGCTAGCTAGTTAGTGCTAGTGTTGATAAGTTCACCCTTCCTTTTTGTCTAAATATGGTCCCACTTACATAGGTGCAATAGGGCAAAGTGGTCAAACTAGTAGATTCAAAACATTATGCCACAAAAAAATGGATGTTATCAAGATGCACGTCTCTAGTATAACTTCTACAAACAAGTTTTATTTAACTGATATCTACAAATAAAAGAAAAAAATGTGTAGACTTCCAAGTACGCATAGAATTCATAGAATCATACACCTGTGCAACGTGATCATTTAATCATCCCTGTGCTGACATTGGCTTGTGAGTTGACCACAAAACATACTCCTAAAGGATGTTACTCACACAAGCTCACACACACACACACACACACACACACACACACACACATACCCATTCTCACTCTTTTACCTGTCCCCCGCTCAAAGCTCTGTGCTGTCCCCATTTGTATGAGTGGTTATCAGCGTGGTAACTCTATCCCCTTCCTTTCATGTAAAATACATTGTGCCGAGCCTCCTCCCTCTAACCCTACCTCCTCCATTCCTCCTACACCCACCCCTCCCCAATTCCCCCAGCCTGGGAGGTGTAAATCTATCCCTCTCTTTATACCTCCAAAAATGCCCCCTTTTTCAGGTGTAGTAGGAAGCTATAAAAGAAAAAAAGAAGCCAGGGAGTGAAAGGAAAGAACAGGGTGAGTCTGTGGAGCAGGGGAGAGGAGGAGGAGGTGTTCAGGTGAAATAGGTACTCTCTGAAAACATCTTTCTCTTTCTGTGCCTCTCTGGCGAGGTGAGCTTCTCCTTACCTGTTGGACTTTTGTCAAGAACTGCAGACAGAGACAGGAACTTAGCTGAGCATTTTATCTACGTAAAGTAAAACTTTGGATAAATGTCTCCTATTTAAAGATGCAAACCGTACATTAAAGAAAATCTTGAAAGACTTTTCTGAGGTGTCTTCGACAAACCCCGTGAGGTGAATTAGAATCTATCTATTCTCAATGGGATCAAGTTAAAAAAAACATTTTCCATCAGCCTTAAAAGCTATAGAGTTTTTTCATGTTTCACAATTTAAACTGTATTTATATCAATATAACTGAGAATGAAATAGAAATGATTAATTAATCCATGAGTCAATCAAGAGAATTGCTCAGAAAAAATATTCAAATGCAAATTACATTAAACATAAGCTTGGATACAATGTCTTTGGGCCCTGTTGTTATCAGCTGCTCCTACAACAAACTGAAACTTTGAGACACAGACAAAAGGAAATAATGATAATAATGATCTTACTAAATCATTATCCCTTTGTTTTGATTCTATTTTTACCAGCTAAATGACAGTATTCCCACTGTGAACTCTAAGACTGCATCAGCTGTGAGAACACAGGGACATGATGACATTGCATAAAACAGGGAGCTCAAACTCTGGTCCTCGAGGGCCACTGTCCTGTAGGTTTTAGATGTTTCCCTGCTCTAACACACCATGTTCAAATCAAACGGATCCAACACATTTGCTGTCAAGTTCAGCACAATAACCCATTAATTTAAGTCGGGTGTGTTAAAGCAGCGAAACATATAAAACCTGCAGGACAGAGTTTGAAATCCTTGGCATATATAATGGTGTGCTATCATCCAACTTATCTCTTGCTAGTTTAAAAGATGAAATGATGTGTTTTTATTACTATTTGAATTTTTTACCCCTGTTTTTAATTTAATTTTGTGTAATCATGAATCAGTACCTGTTTATTTTTTATCTTATTCATCTCAAAGATTATTTTTATTCAGCTAACTTGCAGTGATATTGATGGTTGTTTGTTTTTTTTTTTGGGGGGGGAGGACCAGTAGAGCACAACAAGCTACACCTCATCCCACTTACTGCAGCGGTGGTCTTCAAGCCGCTGTTTGAATTGGCTCCTTATTGTCTCAGGGAGTGAGGGGATCACAGACACGATTTAATGCAGCTTTACTCAATAGAGACAAATGAAAAGTCACTGATGGATGTGTGTGTGTGTGTGTGCGTGTGCGTGTGTGTGTGCACCAGTTCTGCGCTGTTAATTGTGCGTTTGGCCTTGACTGCCCCTGCTCAGCTAATCTGATGAGGGTGATTAAAAAAACAACTGGGGGAAACCTAAACCAGTCCATGGCTGACCAGGCTGACACACACACAGACACACATTCTGGCCATCACTCTAATCAGTGACAGAGACTGTCTTAACATCATGGAACTCAATATACATTTTATACATGGGCGATTTCCACATGGCCAGAGACTGAAACTGGTATGCTTTTGTGTCTATTTGACACTAAATGGGGCCATAATTTACAATGTGAACATCAATCAGTCTTAAACAAGACATGGAACTAGTGACTGAGATCATAAACCGATTTGAAAAATGTTTGCTGAGATACAGTGAGAATAATAATAAAAAATTCTCACGAGCTTTTACGACACTTTAACTTAATATCTCCTTTGCTGAGGGAACCACTTCATGGTGTCGCACAGAATCTATTGAAAAGTTCAAGTATTTAAATTTCATTTCCATAAACATCTACACTAGTTTGCATGGAAACTGTTTATTCACTTAGCATAAACTTTCTGTAAACTTTTATCCTCATGGAACTAGCAAAACACAAATGATGCTATAGAAAAGGAGTGATGACAGACTTACGATCCGTAACCGTTGATTTCATGTTGATCTTCCTGCTAATGAACCGACATTCATGTTGTATGAGCATTTCCTGATGTAGGTCCTAGCAGTAATCACACACATCCTTGGAAAAACAAATGTGGTACTATCTTCTCCTGTTGTTCAGGCCTGCCACAGTATTAGCAGGCAGGCAAAGTTGACTGAGACTCCAACACGGCTTGTCGACATGACATTTCTTGCCAGCAGCTGAGTGGAAAGAGCTCACAACATAAAACCATAGACCGCTCATGAACTGGGAAGTAGCTGTAAGAGCACGGCTGCAGAAAGTAAAGATCAAACTATAAACGGTTGGACAAATCATAACTTGTATTTCAAATCTTTGACGAAAAATCAACTGCTCATCATTAAGTTTGTCCAAAAGCTTCCCCTGTACGAAAACACTCTTTTCAAGTAGCTTTCATTTCCTTTATTTAATGCTATGAACTGAATGAAACAGATCAAATATTGTCTTCAATATCTTTTCAAAAAATCTTATGGATAATACTTAGGGGTGTTTTTGCAGCTGATAAAGAATAATTAACTCACACTGTAAAGAAAATCTTAATTTAAGGTTCTTTGTGGAACTGCCATCTGACTTGTTTTTTCAGTCAGAAGGTATCCCATGTTGGCCAAAAAAAACCCCAAAAAACAAGAGAAAACAACTTTAATTTTCCTCATTTGTCTTTTCTGTATTCAGTCTATTGCTGATACATGAAAGTAAGCAAAAAGTGACTGAATTGTAAACACAATGGAACCCTACGGTGGCCCAGAAATGTCACAGCAATACAAAAGACACAACACAACACAATAAGACACAACACAACATAATAACCCACCACGGAAGTTACACCGTTTTTTTTTTTTTTGTTTGTTCCAGAGAAACACCGCACGAACAGAGTTGCCAGATCAGGCCGATTTCGCACTATTGGGCTTCTTTTGAAAAAGAATAATAGCATAATAATAAAAAATAATGGGCATTGTGTTTGAAACTGTCAGTCATGACAACCCTATGCACAAATTGGGCAACAGTGAAAGTTACTCTGCACTGCTCAGCAAATAGAGGTGATTTAAAATAAGAAAAAAATGCTGTGTCATTTTTGTTGTGGCTCATTGTGTTGTGTTGTGATTTTTGTATTGCTGTGATACTTCTGGGCCACTGTAGAACCCAACTAAAAAAACAAAAGCAGTATGACAAAACATACAGAACAAGTACAGAACAATGTCTTTTACAATACTTTGCAGAATGTGTAAAGCTTGTAAGTCTGTCACATTACATCAATATACCCCCCCCCCCCCTTCTTTCTATGACATCTTCCTTAGGCTATGTGGCAAATCCTCATCCAAACAACAGTGATCTGGATGGAGAAGTGAACTGGTAAAATATTCGGTACTGTGGAATGAGGACAAAATTCTACTCTGTAAGTCTCATGTGTTTCTAAGTTTTATGAAATGATGCATTTCCTCTGATTATAAGCCAAGAAGCTGTGGGCTCTTGGGGGGATTTTCTTTACTGCCCTATAAAAAGTGCAGAAAAGGATTTTAAGAGGGTAGGTTTTGCAAAATAAATCCAGTCGTTTGTATGAACTTGATGAAGTGAAGAGTAAAGTGTGTGGACCAAAGCAGTATGAACGAGTCTTTGCTGCTGTGAGAGTCCTGAAGAAACACAACACCATTGTCGTGTAACAACCCCCCCCAAAGTGACCGCACCTACCTCACCCCCTGCCTGCTGCCTGAACCGCAGGTTTCCCCATGACTCTACCAACCCAGTGAAGCAAAGTGAGTTGTGTGTGTATATGGAAAAACATCAGGCAAGAAAGCAGTGAAGTATGAAGCAACAGAAATAGCAAATAATGGCGCTAAAACTAGTCTAATTCTATGAGTGCCGGAATATCCACAGTGGTCATTGCAGGAGAGTGTGTTTGTCAGGATGTGTGTGTAAGTGGGCGTCTGTAGCAGCACCAGCAGCATCAATAATTAAAGCTAATCTCATTAGGCCTCAGATCCCTTTCAGACGCTTTTAATTAAATGATGAATGGGCTCCCAGCAGCCTGTTAAATAATGCTGCTCATGACATCACAGTGGGTGGGCATGTGAGAGGTACAACATAAGGTAGATATCCTTCAAAAAAAGATAAAAGGGGAGACATTCAGCAGTGAAAGGTATGGTATCACTCACACACCATCTGCTCTTAGATTCAATATGCAGTAGATTATTAGAAGTTACTGCTGCCCTGTACACCACAGAGTGGGAACAGGAGTTTAATGGCTCAAAAGTCACAAGCTGTTCTGTCATACCAGGCTTTGAAACACTTCATATCATCTTCCTAATAAAATCACTCACAAAACCATATGTCTGTGGAGAGGGAAGGCTAATCGAGGGGAAAAGTGTGAAAAGAAGAGGGATGAGCAGGCGGTCCAAAAAAAAAAAGGGACAGTGGAGAAGTTGGGTGTGAGTCAGACAAAGATAAAGGAAGACAAAGATGGAAAGACACAGAGAGCACGGGCCAAAACAGAGACTGACAACAACAGGTAAACCAGAGGACAGGTAGGGTGCCAAAGCACCTCGGGCCCCAGACAGCACGGACACAGCAACGAGAACACCCATAATCCCTCCTGTTTCTCATCCCCTCACCACCACCTCTCCCCTCCCTCGCTCTTGGGCTGGCTCTGTATCGGATTGCTCACTTCACAATAGGGCCTGAATCATCACTCTAGCCAGGGAGACACGGTGAGAGACGAAGAGGCGGGCAGGCCGGCGGGGAAAAGGAAAGGTGGGACAGATAAACGGACAAAAAGAATCAAGGACACATTAGAGAGTAAAATGAAAGCTGGATAGATCAAGTCCACACAAGTTAAAAATGGACAAATTTGCTTCAGTTGGAAATATTTAATCAATAAATAAATCCATAAAACCAGCTTAGACACTGTAGTTTAGACGCATACTTTCTATGAATAGTTAGATTAAGTAAAAGATAACCTGATTACCAAAAAGCATGATGTTAAACATTGCAGACAATCAGAACCAATACATTTTAGAGCCTAAATCTAACTAGAAAATGTTGATTCCAAATAATTTAACTATGATTTTAAGCCACCACCTCCCTCCAGGCCCCCTGTCAAGGACCATTTACTGACTGCATCTTAAATTTCTGCTGCTGGTGCATCAGGGTCAAAGAATAACGTCCAACATTTCGTGTCTTGGAAGTTAGAATACATTTAAATCATCTGAGCTCAAATAACTTGGGATTTTCATTCTAGGTATCATTCTCCTTTATCTCTCTCTCTCAAACAATTCAACATGAAAAAATGTACTATGATCCTTCTTAAAGGGATGCAGTGGATGTTTAATATTTAACTGGATGCCATTTGAAAAGTGTTTATTTACTAGAAGAAATTTAAAGCTATAAATACCATTGTGTGTGCACACCACCTGTGAGATGAAGCGTCATATCGAATTTGACAGATTGCATTTACTTTTACAGAAAAGTTGTGTAAAGTTTAAGCTTTTATGGCTCCAGTTTCTCAAATTTATTTGAACACTCATGTATTGGTTATAAACTGGTACTGAAGCAAAAGGATGAATCTGTTACATCTGACACAACCACACTGATGATAACGAGCAGCATTGATCTCATTAAAAGAAAAATGTTAAAAGAATATCTTTAAACAAAAAGGAAACAAATAGATTTACTTAAAATGGAAATAAACATTAGCTGCTGCAACACGTAAATCAGCACAGAGACCCAGGTCACACCCCATCTGGCCTCGGCTACCTCTGATTCTGTGCTGCAGAGTAAGAAATCCAATCTCCCAGCAGAGCAGGAAGTTCTCGCGGCAGGCAGGCAGGGCAGGCAGACTCCTACATAACCAAAGCACAATTGTTGCAATTTCATTTCCTTCTCAGCAAAATGAGGAAATATGCTCCTTTTTTGTAAGCAATGGCAGATGAGGTTTTTTTTTCTTCTTTTTTTTTTAGAAGAAGTTCTCAAAAGCTCTATCTGGAAGTTGCTGAAATCAAAGAATAAAATGTTTAACTAATTTGATAAGAACTTCAGTTCATTTATTGCCCTTACAATGAATACTTCACATTTTGTCTTCACCGAGCAAGTGGAAAGAGTTAATACTCTGGCATCTTCAAGAATCATATTGCAGGGGAGAATGAAATGTAACATCTGGCAATAATGTGTTTTTCTTGAAAACTCGGAGTAATCAATAAAGTGAGGAAACCTGGCATGAAATACAGCATCCTGATTGACTTCCATTAAACAAGCATGGCCACGGTGACAGTCTCCACTCAGATGACCTCAGCCATCCCACACCACAGAAAGTCTATGTGTATAACAGAGAAAGAAACACCTACACACGGGCCTCTCACTCAGGCACACACAGTAGACGCTCAAACACACATATCATGCGGTTTCCTGTCTGGTGTGTTCCTCTAGAAAGCCCACGCTGCTTGCTCTGGGTTGCTAGATGGATTCTCCAGTCTGTTTTGGAGGTTTGACTCTGTCAGGCTGCGACTGGCTCGCGGGCCGTCTGTGACCCGATGACCTCACACCTCGCCGTCTTTTTCTCTGGTTGGCCAGACTCTCACTCAGCTCTCATATGTGCTTTATAAATTACCTGAGCTAAATGGCTTTTGGTGAAAGACAGATGTTTTGGTTGTTTCACGCATCTTAAATAAAAGTAATGTCAAAACAAAGAGGCTGTTTCAGTTCTTTTTTTCCATTTTTTGGCATGAAAGTTGGTCTTTTATCTACAATAGGATCCCTTGTGGCTATTTTGCCCAGGTTCCAAAAATTTAAGCAAAGTTTAATATATCACTATCTTGAAAAGATCTCTTTTTTTCTATGTTTTCCTCATTTATATGAATAGGAGCAACAGAGAGGTGACATGAATGAGAAGAAGAGGAAATGATTAGCGATAAATGACCCAACCATTAGCTGCTGCAGCAATGATTTACCCTCTGTGCATGGAGCAACATCTGATACTTTGCTCAATTTCACAAAAAATTTAAATGTAAATATTTACTGCAGAATAGGAGAGTTACAAAGTCTCTTTTGTTAGGAAAATAATATCACATTTCTTAAGTTTTATATACATAATTCTTGGACGCGTTACGACATTCGGATTGTAGAGAGTTAAGTAGAGAAATGCTGGTTTAACAAAGGAAATAGCTGGGGGGAGTATACTGCTAGTGTAGAACATCCAGGAGGCAGGGCATAATGCAAAAAGAAGTTCATACTGCAAAAACCATCTCATAATTTCTTACCAGATTTTCTTGCTCCCTCTTAAACTTGTCCATTTGATCTTCTCACAATCAACCTATACTGGACGGTTTCCTGCTATTCATTATCTCTCTGGTCACACATTTTTGTTTATGCTTTTGCAAGAGCCCTGGATTTAATGTATTTGTGAAACTTCACATTAAACATTTAGAATAGTTTAGATTGGTCAGCAGAGTTGTTGTTTTTTCTGCTTTTCTGGTTTCTGCATGCACTGTTATGCAATGATTTGTTTCTCACAGATTAACATGCATTAATTGTCGGCATTGCATATTGTTATTATGTTATAGATGTTTTTTCTGCCCTTTGACTTTTCAGTCCTGCTAAAAGTCTCCATAGTATTATTTTATTGTTCTTCTAATGGTAATTCAAAACTTAGCTTCAAAACAACTGTTTAATGTATGCTCACTGAGGTTTGTTGTGGTAAAAATAATTAAGTAGAATGAGCATTTCTTGCAGAGTTTGAGGAGAAGCCTCAGTTGTCAGCTAAACATAAATCTTATAAGAATCACCGACACTGAGCTGAAACTGAAGTGCACTTCGGTGCCACAGTTAGGATGCCAGCCTACTAGTGGGATGCCAGGGGGGTAGCTGTTACACTCCACACCTCTGTGATCTGTCCACATGCTCTTGTTGCTGGGCAGACTTTGCAACGACCATGTATGACGCCGGAGCAATCTTAACTATCAGGGTTGGGCCGTGTTCGTATTAAGCTACTGCTGCTGCATGTCCGTTTGTATAAATGTGTCTGTATGGGGTTGTAGGAGTGAAAGAGGGGTGCAATTTGACCCCTTTCCTCTGCTTCCTTGGTGTCTGTCTGTCTTTCTGTCTCTCTCTTTTGCGCACACAGATTAGGACAGCTGCCATAAGGGCCTCTCCCAGTGCACCAGAGGAAAAAGCTATGGCTAAAATAACCCCTTTGCCTCTCATTTTTTACCCTTTTTCCTCTCGTCCATCTCTCTCACTTTTGTCTTCAGGTGGCCATACATTTAAATCGTGCAAGGCTCCCGGGGGTCAACACTGTTGCTGCTCCCCCTGCTTTCTCCACTGATCTACAGACCGGAGAATTCCTTCAGGGGCTCTGTTGGATCAAGAGCTAGAGACGGACTGTGAGAGGAGTTGGTGTGTGCATGTGTGAAAGACTTATACTCGCAAATCCCCACTAAAAATCTGCTTCATGCTTATTCTCAGAATTTAACTAAATTCATTAAAGAAAAAAAGAAAACATCTTATAAAACTGATGCAAAAAAACAATATCTTCCCAAGAGTTAAAGAATCATCTGACAACAGGTGGAGTGAGACACTTAAGAAAGCTAAAAGTAGCATTACAGGGGCTAACCGCTGTTGGCCATACCCCTATACTCCTTCCAGAGCTCCCTGAGGACCCCAGACGGAAGGCTGGCCCTCGGCAGGCAGGCGGCCAGAGAGGACGCCTGACCGTAACCCAGATGACGTGCGATGGATGTGGTGGGAAAAGGGCGGGGTGGAGGAAGTAAGGGACGGGGTACTTTAAAGGGTAGAGAGGAGGAGTGGGGGTATCAGGTATCGACAGACAACTCCCCGAAACTTTGTGTGTGAGGTCTGTGCCGTTTTCTTAGTCACCAGAGACACGCCTATTTCAATAAAGCAGTGAGGGGAAAGAATTAGCCACTTTCAGTTTAAGTTTCAAGAGACCAAAGCAAGCATGGAAATAAATTGCAATTAAAGAGTAAATTTGGCCTTTATGTTGAGCTTAAGTTGAAAGTATCATTCATACTCATGATTGGAGTCACAGTTGCAACTGAAATCAAATGTATTTGTTTCTTCTAACCTGCACAAGTTGTTGATGATTAATGTTGCCTAGATGCACAAGTTACCCATGCCCTCCTTTCATCATAGATGCTGGCTTTTGAACTGTGCAATGAAAACAACCTGGATGCTGTCTCTATTCTCCAGCCTGAAAGGTGCACCACTCAGGATTTCCAAAAATAAATAAATAGAACAAAGAATAGGTTTTCCAATTTGTCTCAATCCATCTTAATGAGTTCCGGCCAGAGGAGACCACATGTGTCTGGATCTAGTTAATGCATGTTTTTTCATTATCAATAGAATCTACACACACAGATTTGACTAGATTCTCTGAATCTTTCACTGAAACGATGCAGCACAGGTAATAAAATCACCAAATACTTTGCACTTTTGAGTGACATTAGTTTGAAATTAAGGACTAAATTTGTCAAAACAATTTCCAGCAAGGATGTGAGCCTCAGTCTCTATGGGAGGTTCTTTCTATTTCAATGGCAATTCAAATATTCTGCCAGTTTATCTACTTAACTTTGAGAAGGCCCCTGCCACCAGCTGTATTTTTTAACATTATCAAACTTTTCTAATCTTTTCTTCCTCCTGTCCCAAGTTTTATGAAATATATTTCCTTTTCTTTTCTGACAAATTCATTATCAAATGGATTACAAATCATTGTATTCTGTCTACATTTGCATTTCAGTCAGTGTCCAATCCTTTTGTAAACAGCTATAAAATAAGGATTATGTTCGTCACCAAAGAACATCAACAAGAAAAACATGAAAATTCATTACAAGGTTGTAACTGATTGCTGACTGCAGGTGAAGTAAATTTTCTGCACAGCAACAGACATGTTTGCCTGCGAGCTTGTCTTCACTGTATAAGTTTTTTACTCAAGTCTATGAGACCAAAATCTAAGAATTTAAGAAAGATAAAGAGATTAGTGAGAACACACACCCAGTAGCATCTGCTGTCTTTCACTGGTATCGGGAAAAGAGAAATGAAAGTCGTTACATGGAAAATAATGAAATTCTTGGCACCGCTGATCAGCTATACCTCCTATAATCAAGGAAATAGGTCTTAGAAATGTTGTATATCACCTGATCCCAAAGTACATACAGTAACACTGAGCAGAATATACTTCTCAGATGTTGTGTTATCAGTTTATTGTTTCATGTGAAACACACTGCCTGCTAAAAGCTAGTCCAAAGCAGCAATCGGTTTTTACAACAGAGATTTTTATACTTAAATTCAGATCAAACAGGAGTTTTGCATGTTGGCAGTGATAGTTTCAGAAAGAAAATCTGAATCAGATGAAAGTGGAAGTGCAATAAGAGCATCTCTCTTAGAGTCTATCATCCCACATGACTAAAATTAGGAAAAAAAGACCTCAAAGTATTGAGCCACAACATTTTAAAATGTCATAGCTTCCAAAGTGAACAGATGAAGGTAGAAGTTGCTTCAGGAGGCTGCTGTGACTGCAGTTATGACTTCCTGGTGTACTTGTGCACATTAAACACAGAGCAACCAAAATGGATGCCAACACACTGATTCACATTAAAGTTCCTTTTTGCTCACTTCACAAAAACAGACTAACTGCTTGGAGCAAAGGAAAATCAAATAAAAGAGATTTCTGCTTTATAAGACTATCAAGCTCTGCGTGGTTTGATTAAAAGTGCTGCCCTTGCTCTGAGATCTCATTTCCAACCTGAACAATTAATCAATGTCTTTGTGCTGCAGCTCAAATTCACTTTATAAATGATATCACCGCCCTATTTAAAGCAGGTGAAGTAAATGAGGAATATGGAAATCAATATTTCATGTCTAGATGGCAGTGAGACAAGATGGATGCTCCTTTTTTCTTTCTTTCTTTCTTTCTTGCTTTTTCACTGTCTTTCTTTCTTTCTTTTTGTTGCGTGTACATACTGTATGCGTGAGTGACATATGCTCCGCTGGGGTCAGCCTGTAATCCAACCCAGAGTGAGTCTGACGGAGCAACACAAAAAGTAGGGGAAAAACAACATACTTCATGGGCTCTGTCCCAATTCGCACTATTATTACTGTCGAGGCTGGCAGGTCAGAGAGAGAGAGAGAGGTGGGGGAGAGAGAAAGAGAACGAGGCTTGATGGAGGAGGAGGAGGAGAAGATGAAATTACACCTGTTCTGGTGGCTGACTAACGACTTTGAAATGCGAGTGGCCCTCACTGGCCGCCAAAATCATTTTCCCAACAATACGGCCTGATCTTTAAACAAGCAGAACTGGGACGCTGCGCTGACGCAGAAATGGCCTGCGGAGCCGAGACACTTGCAAACCCCT
>JAOXYM010000024.1:11442582-11452754 GCA_028567055.1 Leptatherina wallacei | reverse complement strand
TATTCTCTGAACATATCACAGATGTATTCTGGGCCTAAACCGTTCTGGGATTTATAAACAATTAGTAGATTTTTTAACTGTACTACAATAGAACAGTGCAGTATACTCTGTAGGAAAAGGATGTAAGGAAGCAGTTTTCTCATTTTGAAAACCATTATTATTATAATTATTTATGAAGATCTAAATTTCCCTTGGTCTTTTCTGTGAACACAGGCTATAACCACAACAAGCTTATAAAATCTTAGAGCTTGGTAAGTTTAAAATCCTTTCGGGTTCCCATACTTTTACTCATTTCCTTTCTTTATTCCTAACTTTTTATTTGTCAACAACAAGAACGACAAAAGGTCATTCACACATTTTTATGAGGACATATGTTAGATGTGTATTAGCAAAAAATGAAACAAAGCCATCAAGGACTGTAATGAGCTGTGAGGGTGACATACTGTACTTGTGCCCCACTGACCAAATCAGTGCAGTCAGTGTACGTAGCGTTATATAGAGATAAATGAGCACATGCATGGAAAAGCACATGTGGACTTTAATGTGGTTGTTTTTCCATCTGCTCCTTGTTTTCAGGTCCCTTTTGGTCACTTTTTACTCTTGTTATTGTGGTCTGGATATCTTCAAGAACCAGCACTCAGAGTAGATGATGCTGTCATTTCTCTCCCTCTCGAAGGGTTTATTGTTTTGTTTGGCTTTTGTGCTTCATTTAGAGGCAATCATTGAAGAATGTGAGCAGCACGTGTCCTCAGCAATCATAATCATGAAATCCCAACTGATCTGACATACTCTCACACACACGGGGCTGATTGCTAGTCGCTCTGGTCTGTATAATGTTATAGGTACAGATTGAACATGCCAGTCAGGACCTCACAGGAGCATGCTCGGAGACATATTGAAGTAAGGAAGCAGGAAAATAAAAAATGTATAGCATGAGGGGAAATGAGCAATGAGTTTGGTAATGTATGAATATCATTATTAAAAATGGATAGTACCTTATTCTGAAGACAGATTATAGTTACACTGGTTTTTTTTTTGTCTTCTATGAAATATGTGTGTTGTGAGGTAGTTGCCACACACACCATCATGCACACTTGCACTGGTCGCTCTCCATGGTCAAGTGCTGTGATAAAGTGCTGTCTGGTGTTCTCTCACTCTCATCGTCCCCGGAGAGTAGATCAATACTCACTCAGCATCAAGTTACTGCTAATGTCTTCATGTTTTTAACCAGGCACTGTGTGTGTGTGGTTAGTGAGCCAGTGTGTGTCTGCGTGTTTCTGCCCCTGATGTGACCCAAGTTATAATTATCATTAAATGTCAATGAAAGCTACAGGAAAAGTAGACTCTACAATACGGCCAGAAGCCCTGACTCACAGCGCCTCCTCGGGAGATTTATTGGCAACTGCAGCTTCTGTGAATAAAAAAATATTTAAATTATTTAAAAAGAAGAAGAGAAAAAACCTCTGCTACAGTATGAAAAACTTTAATGAGAGGGATTTTAATGCATATACACCTGACTCCCATGATAAGTTGACTGTCTATTTCATAAACATGATGTTGTTTTTTTATGAGTCATACAGGAAAGAATTTGACAGCATAGATATCCATAATGAATTGGTCTACACTAACTTGGGTAACAATTTATTCAGTTTTTGATTTCAGTAAAATATTCCGTTTTATTATATTTTATCTATACAAAAAACTTCAGTAAACTCAGCACACGTGAACAGAAACATGAGCGAATGGAAAACAAACTTTTATAAAGCACAAAAGAAAAGTCAGAGAGATGTTTTATAACATAATCTAAAAAACAAAGTACATTTTGGAAGAAAAAATATCCTAAAAGATGTCCTAGTTTTTATTCATTTGTTTGTTATGTGAAACACCTTTTTTAAACGATTTCTTGGACATCTCTTTGCATTTAATGAATAAATGTTTAGTTTTCTGAAAAGTTGTTTCTGAACTCTTTTCCTTTCTGAAATGGCTTTCTTTTATTTGTTTTGTTCTCTATTTTACTTTTTTTTGTGTTTTTTAAAAATATGTTTAGTCTTTCATTGTTTTGTGAATTGTATTTTTGTTTTTTCTGTCTTTAAATGAGCTTGTTCCTCCTTTTTTTTTTTTTTTTTTTTTTTGCTCTTCACCTCAGGATAGTAATACTTCTCATAGTTTTAGCTATTAATTCTATTAGTTTTTTTATAACCACAAACCAAACAACATAGTTATTGGGATTTGTGAACACAGGTGATTTCAGATTTTAATACATAAAAAATCCACCACAAAAACTGAATATTAGAGCTTATGTGATTGCTCAGATGGATCTGTTCTGTGCTGAGGTCATGTAGACTGCTAAATATGTTGTTCCTGGCAGGAGTGTTTCAGGAATTTGGGTTAGCAATGACCTTTTATTGAAGAAAATATGCAGTGATTTGAATAAACATTATGAAAAAAGCGTTGCCTTTTAGGATAACCCTCTTTTTTCTTTCCCACGTGTGCTTTTGCTACTATTCTTTTTGTTTGTCCGCAGGATCAAAATGAGCCAGCCTACTTTCATGAAAGGTGATGGTGAGGCAGAGCATGGGCTTAGAACAATGTTATCAGTATAGAAAAAAGTGTTACCCATCCTACCTTTCCTTCTTTCACTTCCACCCCTCTTCATCCTTCCCCTCATCTCACATCCCAATCAATCTCTCCCTCCTCCTCTCTAATGCGCTCTTTCATGTGCTCTCCAATTTCTCCCCCTCTCTATGCTGCCTGTTCTGCCTCACCCCGATGTCTCATGGCTCTTTTGTAGGTCCTCTACATTTTTGGGTGTAATGCGATCCCCCCCATATTCCTCCCTGGGGTGGTCCACTCCTCTCATTCAAATAACAAGCTCAGGCTGAATGGAGCTGGGGATGAGAGGGGAAACAGTGAGAGAGTAACACTAAAAAGAGAAAGGAGATAAAGTGAGATGAAGTGAATGTAGAACAGCCATTACATCTCATATCTTGTTCATCATAACTTACGCTCTAGATAGAATACATGTGTCTGTAATTAATCATAGGTGAGAGGATTGTGTGTATCTGTTTCATCACATCCAGTGGCTCCTACTGTTACCAGATTAACAAGGCCTAAAAAACGTTTCCCATAAGCAGCATTTGCTGTAAAATCTGTTAAATTTTTTTCTAAATGATTCAGACAAAAGTGCCTGTGTGGTTTATTTTTCTTTAGTATACGTGATGGATTATTTTTTTATCCACTGTGTTTTAAACTCTGGATCTGCAGCCCTTTAACCTGCCGTTTGTTCAGGTTTCCAAATGATATTGTACTACATGACAGCATCCAAATGGCATGTCTTCATATTTTCTTATATTAACATTCTTTTGTGCCAATTTGTGGCATTACATGGAGTGTGAAATGGTTGGGGTTATGGGAAAGCTTTCATGTCAGAGTGATTTTAATTGTTAACGTGCTGTGAAAAAAAAATACAAAAGCATACAGATTAATAAATTTTCTTTTTTTGTTTATATAATAAAAAAATGTAATTGGTACTTTCAGTCTCAAGCCAGTCAATCATAACAGCATTGTTCTTAAGAAGTTTTGATAGTCAGCTAGAAAGATTAGGGTTATAATTAATGTTAATGGCTATGTTTGGAATAACAAAGCATCAATTTATCACTTTATTTACTTTTTGACAAGCTCTGTGACATAATCCCCTCCAACATTTTGTAATTCTTCATTTTTTTGAGAAATCTGAACATTTGGCTCAAATTCATCTGCTTGCCTGACTAGAAACCAACTTCCAAACTACTTCATACTGAAATAATAATATAACAGTTTTAGTCTGCAAATTGTACAGAGTGAAAAAAAGACAAAATAAAAAATAGATCCCATTTCTTGGCTGTTTTGCTTGCCATGAGACCAGACTGTGGGGGCAATAGGGTTGATGAGTGCAATAATAATGAATCAACAGTAATATTGTGGGCATAAAAACCAATTCAGCTGAAAGTCGGCAAAATGTTCCGTATAGTTGAGACCTTTAATATTTCTTTGTGGGTTCATCACTTTGAGCAAGTTCCACATTACAAAGTCACTTGATCCATTGTTAATATAAACACAGTAATTACGGTGCTTTTAAGTCTTTAGCGTCAGTTTTCCACAATCATGTGCTTTTAACTAAAAACTTAAGTCTGCATGGAACAAAATTTAGTTTTTGGTTTGCCAAACTTAATAAAGGAAAAATAAACGAATGCTATCAAAACACAGAGGTCACAGAGAAATCACTACATTGTAAACACGTTTGATTTGCTCTGTTTATTGAATTAGGCCAATGAAACAGGATAAATCCATCACTTTAGTAAGAGTTGTGTGAGGGCTTCAAAATCCAGTAGTATAGAGACTGAGTCTACAGATTTAACTCAACAGGAGTTGTTCTTGTCGCTGTTTTGTGAGAAGATATAGAGAGGTGTTTTAATCTACTTGTATACTGCGTTTACATTAAAGTTTTCAATTGTTTCCTTTTTCATTCTCCAGCCCAGTGGCATTCAGGCTTTCTCTGCCCTCACTGAGATTTGCACATGTACAAAATCATAATACATCTAATGAATCATCAAAAGTCTATGTGAGGTCATCATGTGATAAGAGTTTTGTGGGATGGAACCAATTAAAACTCCTTTAAACAGATGAAACTCCTGAAACACCAGCACTTTTCTACATGATTGTGTCCGAGTGAAGTTCTTGCTTGTCAATAAGGTTTTTTTGTGTTGTTTTTTTTGTAGTTACAGTTAGAGGAAAACTCCGGTAAAAAGGATGGGAATGACTTAGTCTTGCAACACTTTTTATTTACTATTCTTTTTAGATGTTTTTCTCCCTCTTTACATCACACCTTTTAATGCCCTCAGTTTCTTTTTCTAGCTAAGGCTGGAATTAACCTTCCCTCATCCCTGAACTAATATGTTTCCTCGTCATGAGACACACACACACAGCACTGTGGTACCACAGACAGTCTTCCACAAGGTAGATGCCCCAAGGGAGCTTAGGTAATTCAGTCTCCTCTATCAGCCAACTGCTGTGTCACAAAGAGGCTAACATTACACATGTGCCCACACACACTAATACACTGCTTCATATAATTAAAGCATATAGCGGCACAAGCACACAGTTTATGTTTTATTTGGCCAATAATTGTTTTGCCACAACAGTACATATGACTTTATACTAGCAGATATTGAACCAGATCTCTTTAAGTGCTGGTTGGAAGAAAAACCCTCAAAAAAGCAAACTGAGGACAAAAAGAAAGGGAAGAAAAGTGAATTGATGTCCTGACCAACAGGAGAATTTTGAGGCCTCAATCACATTCACCGCTACAGACTCACAAAAATGAAAGCAAACATTCTTTCTCCAGCAGCGTGCATTGACGCTGACAGTATTTCAAGGACAAGATCATTTCGCCATCCACAATGAGGTGACTTTTTCACCAAATGAAGAAAAAGTGCACGCAACTGAAAAATCATTTTCATCCTCATTTGCCACTTCAGAAAGCACAAATGTGTTTAGCCAAATTTGTGTTTGTGTGTAGCCTATAGGGTGTGCGGGCCTCAGTGTAAAGTTGTTGTTACTGGCTACAGGACTGAAGTTCAGCTCCAGTTTGGCTAGAGACTGTAAACCTCAGACACACACACACACACACATAGTGGTTTGTTAAAGTGTATGGAGGGAATGCTGTGGTCACACCTGGGAATGCTCTTTCAGTTAACCTGCCCAACATTTTCTCCCTCCCTGTCATTTCCTCTCCCTTGTGGAGGAAAGTCACAAATTACATTTACTTTACTTAAATGTATTTCTTCTTTTAAGCAGGGCTGAGTTATAGGAAGAAACATGCAAGTGAGATTTATCATTTGCAATGAAACTGTTTTCCTAGAGGGAAAATAAGACATTTAAAATGTACTCAAAAAGCTTTGTAAAGGTTTCTAAACCCTGGCCAAAGTCCATTTAGTCATCAATACATAGCAATTGTCTAGATAAAGAATACCAATTTCTGCACAACCTCACAATGGCATATGACTACAATTTCTTTTCCAAGATGTACTGCCCTTCCTGTCCCCCCCCCCCCTTTTTTTTAAATAACAAATTTCATTCTGAGATTATTGTTATGTCTGCAATGTTCATTTAAAGCTATCTGTGCTGTTTCTGACTTGTTTTGATGGTCGCTGACAGTTATGATACTCATGCAAAGTTTCAGGGCTGAAAAAAAAAACTCCATGACTTTTTTTCCAACCTTGGGCAATTCATCACAAGCAAGTAATTGGATATCAACACACTGGCCATTTTGAACACACACTATGGCTGATTCAGCAAAGAAATGCAAGAGGACATTATCAGAAGAGGCAAGGAAAAGAAAGAGAGAAACTGACAGAGCAAGAGCCAACATCTGACTTTTACTGGCTGGAGCGAGCTCACAGAAGAGACAAGATGCAAGACAGATGACAAAGTCCCTGTGGTTAGGAGGCACCAATGTGCAAAAATCTGCAAGTTTAGTGCAACTTTAAAAGTACAGTGCATTAAAATGATTGCCATCTACAGTCTGCCCCAGGGCAGCTATGACTACACATAGAGCTCATCATCACCAATTGAGGATGAGGAGTGGAAGTATAATGGACTTAATAGTGCTTTGAGTGCTGACAACAATAAAGTGCGATATAAATCAAATCCATTGTTATTTGCCGCATCCATATCAATCATATTAGCAATGATTTTGTAAGACTTTAGATAATCTTTGTAAATAAAAAACGAGACTCTCTAGCTTTTCTATTCAATAATTGAATTTGTTTAAGGTCCATTTGGAATGAAAAGCCACCTTTTCATTATTGTTTCGCCCATAATTGCATGTTAAATGATTCAGTTCTATGTCATTTTCCCCTGAAAACTACAAAGCTAAAGCAAAAATGAAAAAGTGGAAGAAGGTTAAGTGTGATGCATTTTAGTTTGTTGGTATAAGCTTATTTAGACAAATCCTCTCATTCTTATAGAATGTGTTCCCTGTAGAATGTTATTATAATAACACGCTACTTGGAGGTTTGATGAGTGAACATCTAATCTAGATGTACCAACATAAAGAATGAAATTAGTACCAACTATCTTGCTATGTCCACCTTATTGTTATCAAGCTAGCAGCATCATCTTTAAGTCAAGAATGTGAACTTTTCATAATTTTCAGTTTCTGTTAAATTCAGTTACCTTCAGCTAGGCTACATATGCTAGCCCTGCTAGTTGAGCCATATTTTTAGCATTTTCTTTTTTTTTAACAAAGAAAAAGCTAAACTAAAATGTTTTACCAAAAGACTTGTTTTATGATTCTACATACACTGAAATGAATGAAACTTAAATATTACATTGAAACTTATTCCCTAAATGGGTATCAGGTGTATAGTTTACCTCCTCATCTCCTTAAGGTACTCAAAGTCAAATACAAGGACTCCTCTTTCTCCTTCTTCTCTGGTCACCAGAGCCGGTGATGTTTTCTTTTTGCTGTTCATTTTCTTCATCTCTCCTCATTTCACCACTACAGTTTCTGGCAATTTTGCCTTGTTTAAAGTGTTTAAAGAAAACTAACGATTGAAACAAAAAGACAAAAATAAATATAGCTGCGATTATGACACTTTTCAGAATGTTCAACCTTGTTCTTCTCACAGCAGGAAATGCATTCATTTGAGTACATATACTTTCAATTTAGTTTCTTGGAGCATTTCCTGCTTGGAGAATTCTCAGTCTGATGTACAAACACTGTTTAGTTTCTGTGGCATCACTGAATGAGACTAAAGGCCCATAAAACGGCCTCGGAATTAACTTTTTATTTATTGTACAACATGCTGGTCTTACTGTTTTCAGCTTTTATTTCAATAAATTGTATGAAATAGAACACTACATTATTCTACAATATTCTACTAAAATGCCCTACATTCATGATATAATATCAGAGTAGCGTGAACATTTTATGTGTTTTGTAAACTTCACCGAAAAGTTGAAAATCCCTTACTTTTTGTGAGTAGAAAAGACACAACAGTGACTCACATCCAATCTGGTGATACAAACTTGTGAAAGGAGGTCCATCCCCAAATGATATTGAATAACTCAAAAGCATAAAATATAGTCTTGTTGTGAATAGCATTGTTGATATGCTCTTTCAAATTCTGGTCATGGCTGTGTTAGAATTTTTGATGTTTGAAACTTATTTTAGTTCTTTGTTTTAGATCAGTATATTTAAAAACTATGAAGCTTTCCGAGCAGTAACTACTCAGTTTTGTTTCAACCTGGTTTTAGTTCTATAGTTTAGAATAATGCTCATTTAGTAAATTTAGGGTGAAATAGGTGATTAAACATGTGCTTTAGGGTCAGGGCAGGGCTTCTTTGTGATTGAGAAACTATCATTAAAGCATAGTTCACACAGTTCTCAGTCAGATTGCTCACTCTTGACATCTGGATAAAAAAGAAGAGATGTCAAAATAAATCACTTGAGTCCGCAAGAAATATATGTAGGCTACTGTACAATATGAAGGTTGCTATGCCCGTTGTTATGCAACTTCTTTTTTCCCATTATAAAAATTTATTTATTAGTCTTTCTCTACATCTCATTTCAACCTAATTTAAGTGGCTTATACTTGGCCATATCTTCCTTCCCTCAGTGAACAATTCCACCATTCAGAATAAAAACAAGCACACATAGCTAGGACAATTAAGCACAAAGCAGGTGGGTGTCACAATGTGAAGCATGCACATAGTCACACAGTGAATTTTAATTCTGATTTGATTGGAATTTAAGTGGTTTTAAGCCAGAGTTAATGGATTTAGGCTGACTCTAATCCTGGTTTAATGAAGGCTGATTTACTGGACTGCTTGCATCTTTCATCATTCTGGACTCTGGCCAATCACAATCCAATTGGTGAATGCATCAGCCTGTTTATCCCAACTGTATGTGTGTTGTGTGTTTTAGTTGTCTAGACTATATGAAACAAAAATTCATTATCTGTTCAGGCCACTTACATGGACCTTTGGAAATATCTGGTTTTCATATAGTGAAATAGCTGGATTATTCCTGACTTCTTTTACTTGTTATGTCGATGGTAGATGTGTGTGTGTGTATTTAGTGCGGGCGCATGGTTGCTCACTGACTCTCCATCCCTATGTAACAGGAGCCCACCCTCCCCTGTCAAAAATAAAAATCATTTGTGCGTTGCACGAGTGTGTCCATTAAAAATGCATGGTGGAGGGAGCTGGGGGCCACTGGGGAAGAAAACTGATATTCGACTCTCTCCGGAAGGGCATTGGAGTACCATGGTGGACAAATGGCATCTGAAGAGAAAGAATGGGAAGGAGATGGAGAGTGAAGTTGAACTGAAAGGGTGAGTAAGGGGGTATGTCCTCCCCCCTCCCTCCCAACCAGCTCCATCCTGACATGCTGATCTAACAAACAACTTATGGGGTTCCAGAAATAAATATTTGTCTTTTCTTTTTGCTATCCATCACAGGCTGAAATCTAAATTTTCAAAACCTATAGATCCACAAATCCATCAAAACAAGTCCTGGTTCATTCATTCATTCATTTTCCGTACCGCTTAATCCAATTCATTATTATTATTATTTATCATTATTTGTGTTTTATTGTAAAGTGAATTGTTTTCTTTTGCCGTCTCACCTCCTGCTTCAATTCCTCGGTATACATACTCTCTGATGTTATTAGACAGGTTATTTACTCTTTTTTTTTCCCTAATTGGAATTTGTTTGCCTGTGGTATGGCATTTCAGAGATACTGTGCTCCAAGAAGATGCAAAACACACTACCATATGTTTTTTCTTTAATTCTTTATTTTAGTGGTTTTCCTTTCTGTTATTGTCTAAAAGCCTTTCAGTCGGTATTACTTCCTGTTTGTTTATGCTGATTTGTGTTCCAAAGCTCGATGTGGTTGTCATTGTTGACAAATTGTGTTTATTAGCTACTATACTGTTTTTGATACCTTGTCATACAGCATTTTCAGTTTTTTATTTCATTACATTTTATTGTTCAACAATGTCTTTTTCTGATTCTGAATGCTGATCATCCTGCAGACTCATCTCTGACAAACTAAATGTCATCTCTTCTGAACGCTTCTACTGGAGCTGACTCCATGACTCCTCAAACCACAGTCTACAACCTTATTT
>JAOXYM010000024.1:11425979-11442491 GCA_028567055.1 Leptatherina wallacei | reverse complement strand
GACTCATCTCTGACAAACTAAATGTCATCTCTTCTGAACACTTCTACTGGAGCTGACTCCATGACTCCTCAAACCACAGTCTACAACCTTATTTTATGTAATTCCCCCAACCATCTGTTGTGGACTTGTCTGCTGATTAATAAGGCATGCATGGGCTACTGTTAGCTGCCATGGAATTTGCTGAGTTACGTTAACATTATATGGAACCACGGCTTGGAAAAATTTAGAAATTGCAGATTTCATGGTTTCTTGAAAATAGAAATGGTTTACTCCGACAACTGGGCTGAAAAAAGAGCATCTAACAGTCAATGAGTTTTAATCAAGGGAATACTAATGAGGAAAAACTAGGCCAACACCTCTACATATTTAACTATTTCTAGCAATGACAAGCAGCACTCTAGAGAGAATTTGTTCTTCACTTTAAAAATTACATTTGCTTTTTAAAACATGTGTTTCTAAAGTTGACTAAATAAAATGAACCTAACCAACATTTAGTTTTTAATTCGACATACATATGCACCGTAATTCTACAACCTGATGCTCTGGATCGTCTCCTTTTAATAAAAGAAATATAACAATGTGGATGAATTGAATGTCCTCCCTACTCATATTTGTTTATATTAGTCTCTCAAATGTCTTCCTTACTGTGTTAAGTGTACCATTTTTCACTTTGCTTGTATCGGTGGCCTGTCTGGGCTGTCAGTGCACGCCTTTTGTGAATTGCAACACTACACTCACTCGATAACTGTCGAAATACAAGTGTATGTGTCATCAGATATGTTCTTGTCCATGAAATGCCGATAGTTACAGTTTGACTTCAGACTTAGACCTGGTGTGCTAAACTCATTAAAAAGTAGGTGAGCAAACTTGAAAACAGTAGATTTATTTTTCCATTTGTAGCTTACACTTTAAAACATAAATTCCCCCTTCTGATTCACATTATAATTTTATTTATTTATCTAATTTCTCATTACTGGCTGTCATCCATCATGCTAACTCTTACTATATTTCACCTTGAACCTCCCCCGTCTCTCTTCTGGGACTCACTGTTTTCTTTCCTTGGTCCTGTCCATCTGCTTCCTATAACACTGGGGCCATCCAATCTGGTTTGCAGAAATGCCTTCTGCAAAATCACACATTTATTCACGTACAACCTCCAAAAAAAAATCAATTTTTTCAACAAAATGATCTCTCTAAAAAACTGTCCTGGCTGTGTTTCAATAAGGTGGTCGAATCTGGACCCAATTAAACAGGGACCCTCTAAATTTCCTTCACACCCAGCATGAGGAAGACCTCAGATTAGAGGAATATTTTCCTTATTGCCGACTTTACTTTTTGCAGAATTCCACGGGATAATAATTGAACCCATGTGTGCTCAGTATTGTGAGGTGTTCCCATTTTGGTGGCGAGTGCATAAAAATGGTTGTTAAAGCCATTCAAGTGATCTCAGTTTGATTTATAGCTTTTCTTCTTCTTTTAGGTTTTCACCACAAATCTTGGAATGTTGTTTAAAATTAAAGGAGGAAGAGAATTTTTCTTTAGTTCTTCCTTTAAAAAAAGATAAAAAATACAAGTCTCAGTCAGACATCCATGAGGGAAAGGTGGGGGCTTAGATCAGATCAAATAAACAAAGTCACCTGTGAGTAATTTCAGCTTATAACGAGACACAAGTTTACTTGTTCAAATGCGAACACACATGTGCCCACATCAATACTTAAGTTGATAACCACTAAAGCAGGTGTTTGTATGAAGTCGTGCAACAATATGCCTTCACATCAGTGTACTACCACCAGCTTCATGTCCAAATACACGCACTCACATGCACACAGGCAGTGAGGATTAGCTACAGCTACTCATAAACTTCATGACTCAACAGTGAGAGCTTGTGATCTGCTCCCCTATGCAGTGACCCATCATCCTGCTCCCTCTGGCTTTGGAAGTACTTTGTTAGCCAGCAATGAATAGCCACTTGTTGAATAAACCCAAGATAGTGCTTAGGCATCAACGTGAAAATATTCTGTGAGGTAACGATAAAAGAAGCTTTAGGAAACAGCCTTGTTCTCTGCAGGTGGCGGAATTCTGTGCGTGGGCTGTGGAGGCTTTGATTCATGTCTTCCTAATAGTGATAGACCTGAATCCTCTAAAAACAACATGCAGATAATTCTTATGCACACACAGACACACTCAGCGGCGTATGTGCACACACAAAATTGCACACACTCACAGGCAATTGTGCCCACCTGGGAAAACAAAATTTAGCCAGGCGCCCCTTCCTTTTACTAACACTGCTCGTATACCATGGGTATATGTGTGTGTAAAGCCATTTGCGTGTGTGTGTGTGTGTGACCTCCATTGCCCTTTTCTTGCTCTTTGATCCCAAAATATATTTGATAATCAAAACTCCCTAAGTCCTAAACCATCCTATTACAACACACAATTTCATGAAGGATTTCTCAATGCAGGCGTGACAACCGAACATGTTGTCCAATTGATCATTTCCCCCATTATCCGAGCGACTCACAATATAAAGATTAGCATTTGTATTGTACCTTATTGTGATTTAAACACTAAAACATGTGATGTCAGCCTTTAGGTCAAATTCCTTACACTATGAAATATGACATACTTAAGACAACAGAAATCTGTGTGTCCAAACAAACACATCAAGGCTGGAGACGCAAGCACATATTTTGAACTTCTGTTTGAGTTTCATCTTCTGTCTGTTTATTGGCTGAACAGGATGAGGAAGGTTCAAAATGCCCAAACAGGATGAATATTAAGTTGCTTGAGCTAGATATGAAAATGTGAAGTTGTGCTGAGGGGAATTTCCACAAAAAGTGACAAAATGTAAATATACTCCATTTTTTAGATGCTCGTCTGGTTTCTTTGAAAGAGAAATGGTGTAAAAGAGTCATCTCCAAGGGTTCCTTAAGGTGGAGTCCCTGGAGGAGTATGTTTTTTTTCTATTGTCTTTACAGAGATGATTGTTGTGATTGTACTCAGCAGGACTGACAGAAGTAGTTTTACTGTTTCTTAATGGAGGACATGACGCAAAAAGTGGCAAGAGAGAAATATGGGTTTTATATGTATCATATGGACTCCCCCTCAAAGAACTTGTCAGGAAAAGAGGGGGTTTTATGAGAGAAAAAGATTGTGGGGTATAAAGACAAACAGATGACTCATAGATGACCAGTGTTGATGTAAAGGCCACAAGTCTGAAGGCAGGCACCTGCTGTCCTACTTTTAATAATCACAAAGTGATGCCAGCAGTAATACACACACACACATACACACACACACACACACACACACGGGTATGAGCATGCCAGTAAACATGAGTTGGTGATCTGGGCAGGCCCCAGCTATCTTTGGCATCTCCTCTGCTCTGGTAGCCGCTGTGCCAGTCTGTCCAGGCGGAGCTGCCATCCAATACGATTTGACACCACTCCCAGCTGTCGTCCGGCTTTGGACATGTTATAATATCTGGCAAATTTTTAAATGCAAGATCAGCATGGAGCTTTGCATAATCCAAAGCAGCACGGATGTCAAGTATTTATCTAATCCTGGGAAGCAAAGCAGTCACAGCAGCAAGTGTTCTTCCACCAAAACATTCATAGCAATACCGTCCGCTACTTCCAGAAGTCTAACAACGTTTCCTCTCCATGTGTTAAATGGGAACTTTGTTGATATTCAGAATACTCAAATTCAAAGAAACATAAACTTGAACAGAGCATGACTGAAACAATGCACAGCATCACAAAGATAATTTACCATTTCATTTCTTTTTCAGTCTTTGATTTAATCACTTTCGCTAATATGTGCAATAATTACTTTCTGAAAGAAATAGCCACAAAAATCATTATTATTCAAATATTTTCTTTCAAAAGGTTAATTAATTTAATATTCAATATAACAAAGTTTGTTTTGAGGCCATTATGGCCTGATGTTATGAATCAGAAATCTCAAACTCCGACTCAAAGGCCACAATCCTGCAGTTTTTAGGTGCTTTACCTGCTCCGTCGGCTTTTGTACTTATTTTTATGGTGATGCATATTTTTGAGCAGCTGCAAGCACAAGAAGTCCCTTCACAATAATTCAAGTTCTTATCTCATCTTAAACTAAAGTCTCACGGAAGATTTTCTGAATAAATGAAGCATATCACATTCAGGAATTGGCAAAGTTCCTGTTTGCTGTGCTCCATTTGATGGCAAATAAAGAGGCATCTTTATTTGCCATCCATTTATCCAATTTCCTTTTGCCCTTTACAGTGCTTCTCATTATGCTTACAATTGTTTGCCATAGAAGCTCCTTTGCTACCATCTACTGGTCATCAGTGAAATCTATTTGAATATGAAGTTCTTTATTCTTATGCTTTGCTCTTGCTTACTCCCACCTTGATTATTCATCTTATAGCTTAATACCAATATCCAAGACACAAAAATTGTAAACATAAAGAATTTACTCAAGCTTTAAAGAGATCTTACAAGTTCAAAGGTAAAAAGACATGTATAGGAAGCAAAGCAGAACAATGAGATGCAGTTTTTCAAGAAACACTAGCACTGGAATACAGTGGAAATTCATTTAATACATTTTTCTTCCACAACTACTGATCTGTGCATTGTCTTCTGTGTAGTATTAGTAATACTATGCATTATTAGTACCGATTACGTGATTTTTCCTCTTCATTAACATGCCAATGGATCTGTCATCTGACTATACTTGGGGGATGGGGGACCCTGGTCCTTGAGGGCTGCTGTCCTTCAGGTTTTTGTGTTTCCCTGATTCATATTAAATGGGGTCAACAGCTTATCAAGTTTTGCAATGGGACTCTTTAATTTGTATTGTGTGTTGAAACCAGGAAATGTCTAAGACTTGCAAGACAGTGGCCCTTGAGGAGCAGGGTTGCATTTCTAATATATAGTGTGTGGTCAAATGAGAAGAGCACCTTAAATTTTGTCATTCCAATGACAATAAAGGCTATTCTGTTAAATGTTAAGTTATGGAAAGAATAAGCTACTTGGTGAAACAAGACTTCAGCACTGAATGATATGAGTGTAGCGCATGCAGGTGATTAGAGAGATGGGTGAATGTCAGATGAATAATGAGGCAAAGAGGTTGGCCAGGTTTGAAATGTAAGGTTGGTCCATAGAAAATAGCAACAGGGGGAAAAAATCAATGACTGAAACAAAAGGATGATGGAACTCTTCTATACTTGTGTCACTGGCCTGATCGTGTGTGGAAGTACTAACCCCTGCCTGCCTGGGTCTGTAATTTTTTTTCATCCACCTCTGGTATTTGCTCTTGTGAATTTTTGAGATTTTTAGAATTGAGTCAAGACAATGATTTGTCATTTCTTACATTCCTTGACAATCCTAAGTGCTTTTGGCTTGGAGGTGAGAGGGGTAGGCATATGGATGAAGTCAGGTGGGATGGAATGGGACGGGGGAGTTACTTATTGTTGTTTAATTGTTTATCATTGGAGGCATTTTGTTCTGCATTTAGCTTAATGAAGAGTGCCACTTCAATAAATTCTGATTGATCAATAACCTTATAAACTGAACTCTAATGAGTGATAAGTGTTGACTGGTCTTATGAATTTTGATAATTCCTTCATACTTTTCTGTTCCTTTTCATAAGGATTTTAGTTTCTAATGCACAGATCTTGTTTTGTTTACTTTAATAAACTATCCAAATAAAAAAATATAAGTCCAATGCAGCAAAGTAAGCACATAAACATGATTATAAACATAAAGTATTAGATGTCTCTGTATGTTGTGAGCTTGGTGGTATCTATAGAATACAATAGTAAAAATATTTAACGACTGTGAAAACATCTTGTTTTTATTATGGTTTAATTTACATTTAACACAGTTCACAAACAAGTCTGTATGTGGATATGTTATGGTAAAATTAGTGTGGAATCGTTCCACCTCTAATAAATATAAAAGATTTTTAATCCAAAAATCATATATTCAGTGTAGAATGTAGCTAGTTTTCATGTCTATGTCAGTGATGCATTTGATTGTGTACTTCTAAGGAACCTGGTTAATAATGATGGCAAAAACAGCCACAGTACATTTAGTGCTGTTTTTGTTATCAATTTAGAAATGTTAAACCAATACAACATGAAACATTTTTAATAATGTCAACCAGCTGGCCAGTGTTAGCAAAGGCAAAACGGACACCACTGTAACCCTAATCAGAATAAAGCTGGGGTAACAATTGAACGGATGAGCTGCATTTCAACAAATTATTGGAATAGCAAAGAAATAAAAAAAAAGAAAAAAAAAACTTTTGGGCTGTACAACTACATATAAATTTGTTATAGTCTATAAACGACATGTTCTTAAACCCCTGAAAGCTTTATGTCCAGAAGGTGGCAGTCTGTGGGTACTTCATGGACATAAAGATGTGTTAAGGAAAGACATGAGTACTAAAAGAAAAATAATTAAAATGATATAGTGTTGTGTTGTTGTGCTCTGTCGGCTATATTTTCATAATCTTGCCTCAAGAATGAATTGGTTTTTGTGTCTTAGTCTGATGTTGGAATATAAAGTTGTAAAGTGCAGACTACTGGACTGCTGGGAAAATGCTTCATATAAAAAGCATCCTTATATGAAGTTCATGTTTTGAAAGAACAACAGGGATCAACAAGGATCATGCAGATGTGAAACATGATGGGATCAGCTGGAACAAAATGTGATTTCTGTCCTCCCCTCAGCGAGAGTACTTCGTTCACATCACAGTTTGGGCAGCCATCCAACAAAACAATTAGCAAGTATGGGAATCCCAGCCCTGCACTTAAACAAATCCCTCCTTCCCTTCTCTATCTCTCTGCCTTGCTGTCTCTCTGCAGCTGGCCCCAGAGGCAGCCAAGTTTATTTTCTCCACGGTGGTCCCTTTGGGGTGGTGGCGAGGCCCCTGCCACACTGTTGCTGATGAATTAGGTGAGGGTCCCTGATGAGACGTTGGTCGGATTCTTTTTTATTACTAATACTCTCAATCTTATACTATTAAATGATCCATGATGCTGGTTTTGCATACAGGAAGGCAACAAGTGTGTGAGCAAAGTCTGAGGTACATCTCTTCTGACAGACAGACATAAAGTAGTCCCAATGACACATACAGTAGAAGTAAAACCTAATTGAATTTAGAACATAAAGTACAGTGACAACAATCTCAATGGTGATGATATGTTTAAAGCTGAAATAGCAAACTAAGGGCACATTTCTCATGCCAAGCTTGAATAGCCAGCATTACACTGCTTTTCAGATTTGTTTTTTGACGAGTAAGTCACTGCATCTCAATCCACATGAAATTTAAGCCACATTTTCATGCATTCAGAATATCCAATTGGTTATAAAAGCAGAGCAGCTAATGGTTGAAATAAAATAATTTTCAGTCAAAGTAAGCACTTAAGCAGTTCCCTTTCGTTTTTATGGACTCACATCAATGTATATTTTTGTTATTATATTCATGTCTATCTAATTTAAATATCTAATTTGTATCTTATGCATAGAATGAATTCAAAGTGATACAATTTGTTAGTTTGAAAAATATTTAGGTGGCTGTAATGTGGTTACATCAATGAATAATGAACTGAGAATACTAAATAAGATACAAATAATATATTGAGAAGTCCATAATGGATAGAGAAAAAACTGCTTTTGCAGAATAGGCCTACATTATAGCAAATGCAAACATGTTAGATGAGAGTGAAAATGTATTATTAAACTAGAGGAGAACACTGGTCATTAATGTTGGAAGAGGGAGAGTGTTTGTGGTGGGAAGACAAAAACTGGAAGAAAGTAAAGGGATTACGTATTAAAGTTGATTTATGCCCACACTTCTTCTGCGGTATATCCTTCTTTGAGAAAAAGCGCCAGAGAGGCCGCGTGTCAGACTGCATAAATAACTGTCGGCATGATGTAAACACAGCGGTCATAACCCAGGCAAATTAAAACAAGTGGTCTGGGCGGGATTGCTCGGGGCGCCGTTTTCTACTACTTCTAAAATATCCACACGTCAGCTCCACTTCTCACTTCTTATTGGTTGAACTCTGAGCGGTTTATCCAATAAACGCACAGCGCGCGCGCTTAATTAGTCTAAATATATGCTAAACAAAATTGCATTTGACACTAATCTTGTAGCAAGTACATAACACAAGCAACTATGACCAGTTTGTTATGAAACAGTTGAAATTTTCTGTGAAAAACTTATTCAGTAAAGTCTAAATATCTGACTGAACATAGCCTTTGGACTAGAACATTATTGGTTAAATTTAACTTTCAGGCCATCAATAACATTATCAAACTCAATTTGACTTGTTTAAACTACAAGAGCCCCAACTCTATTCTAATCTTTGAAGTAAAACATTTATTTATGTAACAGTAACCACGTCCACTGTTATCTTTCAGAAACAACAGGGGGACTTATCTGCGCCCACGCTTTGTCGGTGCTCAGGTTCTGCTTTTCTGAAGGAGAGGACCGATAAGAAGGGTTAACAGGTCAAACAGGCCCACACAGGAAATATACACAATATAAAAGAAAAACAAGAATTCAGTGCACATGGTATAAAAGTGATGCAATTTATATACACGCAACCTGTACAGCAATTTAAAACAGTGGACAGTTGAAACGTTCATGTGCATACCATCCATGATGATGCAGTCATTAAATCAGGCCTGCATTGCTAAAATTCAACTGCATGCAGACTATAGCCTAGATTTTTTATAAAAAAAAAGAAGCAATTTAAAGTACAAAGATTATCTTTGAACCAGCAAAGACAGCAGATCGAAGAAAGTATTTAAGTTAAAAAAAAAGAAAAATATATATATTTGGTTTTTCCATTACGGGAACGAAGGAGAGGATGCATTTCTCTTCATTATTCCCACTCACAGTCTGCGGAGATGAGACTTGCATTTCAGTCAAGATGATATTTTTCTTGTAAAATCCTTGAAAAAAAAAAGATACACACACAAAAGTGTCCCCTTCTACATCAGGACGCCGTTGTTCCGCACAACCGTGTTGCATTCAGTATCTCCTTCAAATCGTTCTCCGGTTTCCCAGCGACCATGAAAGGCCATGTCTGCAAGGAAAATAGTTAATTAGGTAATTAATACAAAGTCAATAAAATCCTAATAAATTATGAATTCACTTCAAATATTTGTTGGTTTTTCCACATGCCAAAATCAAACAAAAGGGATGAACTCCAAGCACTATACATATTCATTTACTTTTAAAGCAAAATAGCCAGACATTAATGCTTTAAATTAGCGTTTTGTCTCTTATGGGCCAATATTCTAGCTGCAACGCTCATAAAACCTTAGTAGACTATTTAAATCTATTGAATTGGCTCAGTAGTGACAAATTAAGTTGCCTATACTTTCTGTTGAAGACATGTGTCCTGTTATTATGGCTCTCATTTGTGCCCTGTGAATTTACTTTCCCAGCAAGTTTTTAAAGATTTACTTATAGATATGAGACAGGCCTTTGTTTTTTTGTCTGTATGGATTCCACACAGAGTTTCTCTTTAAAAACAGGCCGTTTTCTTTCGTTATGCACCTGCCTGACAACACTCATCCTCAGCATCTGAGGCCTGGAGCGGTGATTCCAGATCAGCATAAAATGTTGTTGTCTCCATGTTAAATAAGTTCAACAAAACTTGCATTTCAAAACTATTTCTAATGTGTGATAATAATATTTGGCATAGCCTACATGCATCCAAATTTCTCACATTCGCAAACATCTGCAGCCAACATCTGCTTCAAAATTCCACATTCAGCTGTGCTCACCAGGTTAACGGGGTGGATAAATCCATTTTCGTATTTGTCATTGGCCAATATCTGGCGGAGATGCGCAATGTAGCTGGACGCGAGGCGTAGTGTGTCCAGTTTGGAGAGTTTGGTGTCCGGTGGTACCCAGGGTAAGGACGTCTTCAGCCGGGAGAAGGCTTTGGAGAGGACGCGCATCCTGGCTCTTTCCCGCGCGTTCGCTGCGTTCCTTTGCACCTGCTTGCCCTCCTGCTGCACCACCCCCTTGGGCGCAGTTTTCCGGGACGCCGTCTTCCGTTTCTTACCAGGCGCATCTCTTCGCTCCTCGTTCGCGCACGTGCCCTCGCAGTTGGAGCTCTCCTCTGTGCTTTCGTTGGAGTCTTTCCCGGAGGAGCCAAACTTAAGGATGCCGTCCAGGAGCTCGTCGTCGACGTCGCTGAGAGACCCAGTGGACATTGTAAAGCGTCTTCAGCTGGAGCGGGATCAACACATGGGAGCTGGAAGTACAAACTGGACAGAAATGGACAAACAAACCCCTGGTTGTTCATAAAAAAACCTCAGTGAGGGAGGGTGAATAAAATAGAATGGAACAGACTTTTTATCTCCATGAGCAAAGGAGGGCGTTTCCTCATGCTGGGAGGAGACAGTGGTGCTGTACTGATCTGACTTGGTTCCCTAAAGTTTTAAGGGGCCCCGAGGGACCCTGGATGACTCACTAACAAAATGCTGGTTTATTTTAACCACAGTTTTACCCGCCAAATATTCATTTTATCTTTTCAAACAAACAGTTTAAAAAGATTGATTTATTACTTAAAACGTCCTCCCTAAAGTTTCCAGAACGACCTAACTTTGTTGCTGCACAGAGAAAAATAATAGCGTCCTAAAATTGATACCATTGATTAAAAGCTGAACGCATGTGGTTCCAAACAACATTAATGCCACCAAAATTAAGAAAGTTCTAATAATGTGTTTTGAGCTTTGGTTAATATTGACAACCAAAAATGTGCAAGCCTGCATCATAGAGTGCAAACAACAAGGCAATCAGTGAGTTCGTTTTTCTTTTATAAGATATAGGCTAAAAGTTAAATAAATGAACCAAAAACAGGTAAATGATCTTAGTTTCAAACTATTTGCAAAATGTAAGCATTTTTTAATACAAATTAAAGAGGACTTAATGCATTGTGAATATAAAATAGTGTTGAAAATACATATTTTTTACAATTGCAAGTAAAGTATAACAAATTACAAGTAAAAGATATCAGTATTGTTTCCTTTGCCAACTATCATACTACAATCAGTACTTAGCCTCTTCCGCTCATGGTGTCCACATAACTTTCAGCACATCTTGCCAGTTAACAGAGTAAAGTGCAAGGACAGGGGGTGTCACTTCTCAAATGGCAAACTGGCGCCTTGGTCCCCTCTGATGTAATGGATACTCAGCACCCACAATCCCCTGTTTGGCCTTCCACATCATTCCACACCGATGCTCTATGCACCAACCTACTCAGGGCCAAGTCCAAACAACAGGAGCTCTGGAGCTGCATTAAGGAGAAAATCCTCCGGGGTAGAGAGCATTCATGATAGTCTTTTGCTTCTTGTTCACTTCCATTTTTGCATTTTTGCTAAACTGAAATATGGTGCGTAAAACTGCATATCTATCCATCTGAGTTGCAGGATGATTTCTGTGAGGTATGTGAATGTGTGTGTTTGTATACAGCACTTTTTGCCTGCACAGCTGATATGTGTGAGGATAAGAGGTGTGTCTCCAGAGAGCTGACCTTTTGCCCTTTTTCTTCCGGTGTCACAGTCCATCCAAATAGGCACTGTCTAATCCGTTTGTTAGAAACACACAATTAAATACTATGTTTTTGGTCAAGCTTCAAGTGGAAAAGTCTTGCAGAGAATTGAGGAACTTCAAGTCAGCGAGGGAAAGGCATTTTTCAAGTAATTCAAAAGGAGTGATAGCACAAGAAAATGAGTAAGACAGTGCAAGACAAAGCAGGGGATAGATAGGTAAGGGAATGGAGGAAGAAAAAGGAGGGCAAAGAGGGGGCTTTATCTTCTGGGTGGGCGGAAAATCAAAGCACTTAGTGGAAAAGTAATAATAGAGTCTGTTAGATTGATGATCACCTCTGAGATACATGGATCCAACAGAGAGACAGTGAGCTGAACTAAAATAGCTCATGAAAAAGACTCAAGCAGCTCTTTTTCCTCTCCCCTGTGTGGCTATAAAACATGATGTAACACAAGCATAACTATCTTTCGTTCACAGAATAGCTTTATTCTCATGTGGTGTACATGAAGAAAAGTAGGACCTATTAAGCGAGCTGCCTGTTTGAGTATTTCTAACCCACTGTGGTATTCTTTTGTAATAGCCTTTCATTTGGATGATAAAGTAGGAAACTTTTTAGACCATTTTCCCTCTCAGAGCTTCGGTCACACTTAGAGTGACATGAGGCAACAGGTGGTGAGGGGGGAGTGAGGAATAAAGAGGGGACCCTTGCAGTCATAGAGCGACATGCTGCTAATTAGCCGGTTAAGGGCCAAAGGTCAGGCTGGTTGTGTGATGTCACCACGAAGGGAAGGGTTCCAGATGTTGTTCACAGGGCTACAGAGAAGGACACCTGATGCCCCCAGTCATAGTCATTCCCTCTCTCATGAGCTAATGCACAAATATGCACAGAAACACCTCTGTTGCATGTTCAATGGAACTGAATGTGTGAAGAAACAGTGCCATGTGGATGGCTTTGGAGAATACTGTGGAATCAGCAGATACACGGTAGCATCACATGTTAAAGTGGTGGGTTCTGCAGTACAGTTGCCCTTCACACAAACAGACCATTAGATTTCTGTAACCACCTCCACTGCCTGCTCACAGGTGTGTCAATTGGGCAAAATGGGGGGGGGATTTTCCTCAGTATTTTCATACAGGACACAATATGCAACAAAGGTGTATCGGTCACACTTAAAATGAACTATGTAAAAAGGCCTGCAATAGACATCGGTATCTGCCCCCTCAGTTGGGAGAAGCAGGAAGGGGGGCTGAAGGGGGAGCTGAATTAGCAGCTGCTCAGAAACAACTAAAATGTCAGAACATTTGTAGTCGTTTGTTTCTATTGCAGAATTTTGAAAGCATCACCTTTGCATTGGGCTGTTGCATGGACAAGGTCTGCATAATGCTGACTGTGTAGCAACAGGGGCCTTCTGCATTCAGCAAAATGTAGCGACAAAGGAAATAACTGCCATAAAGTCATAGTATCTACACTAACGTCTAGGAAAACTTTGGGGTTTGAGTACTTTAAGATGATGAAAAATGTACTATAATCTTGACTCTGTCCTTAGTAGATCCTTGCAAAGTTTACCCATCAGAATTCATCCCCAATTCTCCAAAATGAAAGCACTCTGCCATCTCGTACAGGTAAAACACTGCGTATAAATACTTCACAGGTCAGGGCTGGGACAAAGACATTCAACTTCAATCCACGTTCAGCTTTCATCCACAGGGCAATGGAAGATGCCCTGCAATATGAGGAGCATTTCCTAAACCAACAAAGCAACCTTGCAACCAACTTTTGGCATTTTCTGTCCACTAATGTGATTTTTATGCACACTCAGAGAATACCTTATTATAACTTTAGGAGGACAAAGGATTGCCACTATAGTGGTGGTACCCTCAAAGATACTGCTGGTGTACCAGTATTGTCCCTCTGGGGGTTATCTTGTACCATAATTTAACAATGCTGGTCTTTACAAGGTACAAACTGCATCAGTACAAGTAATCATCCACTGTTGAACTTACAACAGGAGACCCTTGAGGGTACCACTCCAGAGACAATCCTTTGTTCCCATAAAGGTTGAATTAGGTGCTTTATCTCCTGAATGTGAGGTCACGCTGCCAAAATTATGATTTTTTTCCTGAACCAAACCAAATCATAAGAATTACTGGGCAACAATTACAGATAGTTGTTGGAACCAGGACATGGACCTTGTTCTTTTGTGTAAGAGCCGTGTGTTTGCACAGCATCACAATCCAACCTTCAAAGGTGAACTTTGTAAGATTTGTGTCCACCCTTGTGATTTGGCATTTCCCAAAGAATCAGTATAAAAGAAAGAGAGCTACTGATAGATGAGCACAATGTCAAATGAACATGACCTCCATAGCTGGAGCATTAATATACTTACCCATAATCAGCTGCAGGCAGACAGCACACATTTTGGGGCATAACTTCTCAGTTTCTCAGATCAGTTATACGTCTTCAATGATAGAAGTCCCATTGGCAGCAGAAGTCTAAAATTTCCCTGTGATTTTATATAACAAATTAGATATTTGCATGTTAACTTGTATTATACAGAGAGTCTGCATTAAGGAAAATACGTCATTCAGAGCTATCAAGCTATCAGCAGTTCTAACCCAGTGAACAATGATTGATATGGCTACAAGGATCTGTTGAATGTCAGATTGAATCTCAAAGTCTATTTTATGTGTGTGTGTGTGTGTGTGGAGGGGGTGACTTAGTCAAACTTCACTTTTAAGAATCATGCTTTTCTTTGCCTTGTTTTCCCCCCAAAATTAGAAGTGTTTACTGTAAAAGGAAAAGACACTCAGGGACATACAATCACATGTGGAACAACTGATTAATGTTGGAGAAAGGGATCACAGTGAGAAAGAAAACACAGAAACACTAGAAAAACATTCCAGATGTTTTTTTTGTGAGTCACAAAATGAAATGAAAAACAAGAAAAGAAAAAATTAAACCAAAGACAAAAAACAGGATGCTTGGTAGCTGCAAAATCCAGAAGAGGACTGAAACTCCAGAGTGAAGCTTAGGGTGAGAAAAACATCATTCATCTATGTCTAAGAGCTCCAGTTCCCCGTCCCTTATCACGGCCATACTCCCCCAACACACACACAGATGCGCAATTTGCTTTTCACCTCAGTTCAAGTATCCTAAAAAAAAAAAAGACAGAAATATCAAAGCAAAATAACCAAAACAGAGGTTGCAGAGAGTGCAAAGACACAGCAGGGAGTGAAGAAAGGCAGGGCAAAAGGATGTTGCAGACAAACTGTGCAATAAGAGAGAATTATGAACATGTTGATGGGAGTGGAAATATCATATTATATTTCAAAAAGACTACAGTCCTTTGATATTCAGTGACAGGAACATCCGGGAGAAGGCAGAAGTGATTTTCTAGAGTAAGATTCATGTTTTTGTCACAGTGGAGGTTAATGACCTGGAAGTCTTGTCCTTATAGTGTGAAGGAGCTGGACTGGATTAGTCTCTGGAATGTGAGCACACATCCAAACCAATATGTACAAATGCATAAATCTGTGGTAAATGTACTGGGTTTCACAATACATGGCAAATGAGTATTGGTGTCTGAAACGTATATGAAGAAAATGTGTGATATCTTGATTTTGCATTGCACTGATCATGGACAACCTGATCTCACCAAAATGTTAAATACCAACAGTATGTTCAACCACAGTGCAAAACATTGCAGTTTCATAATATACGCTCCAAAATTTCATTACTGTTTCTTATAGAGTAACAAAAATCTACATCATAAAGGCTTACACGTTCATTTCTTTGTTTGTTTTATTGTTTATCTCTTTATCTTACAATACTTTGATATTTCTTTGTGTGTGTTTGTTTATAAGGTATGGTTATTTATTTTTGCTCAATACATGTTCGAAATAAAGTATCTATCCATATAAACAGATGGGCAGTAAGTACATTTTTCAATATAATTTCTGATCATCAACTGACATCTACAGTATTTTGTTAATATTCTGAGTATGTGACCTCAGAACAGAGTCTAATGGCAATTTACATTGTACGAACAATCAGGTTTTTTTTTTTATTTATTTGATCTACTGGATAGGTCAGTTTTGAGAGGAGATAAAGTTCATATTGGGAGAGGAGTTTATGAATTTCATGTCCTTTCCACTACTTTTCAAACTTTGGTTGGCTCTGTACTTCCCATTCTTTTTGACTCATTCTTCACTTTCACCTTCATTTGCTGTTTGGTAAATTTAAGCATTAAATTGGTCTCAGTAGTCATAGAACTACTTGTTTAGAGTTAGGAAAGTATCATGACTTACTTAACATTAAACCTGATATGGTAGATATTTTCATTTTCCAGCTTGGTCCAGAATGAAAGAAACCTCTGATGGAAACACTAATCTGAAGATTGTGATGGTCGTCGTGAAGGATATGCACAATTTGTGGCCATCTGCACAAAAAAAGCACAGTTGCACATTTTGCCATTAATGGCTGGACCTTATGTCCAAAATAATCATAGACTTTCAGAATTCATCCTATTTGAAGAGACATAAATCACAATTCTCATTATTCTGACACTAAATGGGCTGCACTTGCATAGCACTTTCCTAGTCATGTTGACCACTCAAAGTGCTTTGATACAGCACTCATATTGCAACATACTTAGTGCTTACTACACATTCATACCCCTGATAGGCACATTGGGAGGCAAGGTGGGGTTCAGTGTCTTGCCCAAGGACACTTTGATATGTAGTCAGGGGAATTGAACCGGCAAACTTCTGGTTGGTAGGTGACTGTTCTTCCACCTGAGCTACAGCCGTCACTACAAGAGTCCAATTGTACTTTTTTCCCCTCTTCTGTTGTTTTTTCTTATACCTTGCATCCTTGGTTGGTGATACAAGTCTGAGCTTTTGACTGTGCTGATTAATAAGGGTCTTTTGCCTCCTGTCAATCCT
>JAOXYM010000024.1:11391092-11406397 GCA_028567055.1 Leptatherina wallacei | reverse complement strand
TATGTAACACATATCTAATATCATATGTTACACATATCTATGTTCTATGACGTCATGAAAAAAAAATGTTGCTTCATTTGACTACAAATGTAATTTAATATCCCCTAACTTATTTAGAAACGATACATTACAGGCATCACTGCAAAACATTATCAGCTCAAACTGCACACAGTGTAGCTCTGCAACTCAAAATACAGTTACAATTTTCAATTAAACAAATTCCTATCTGAATTGGGAGTATTGGCCTTTGTTCTCATTAGGATGATGAGGGCTAATTATTGCAATTAATTTAAATTTTCCAATCTGTAATGGGAGGTGTGGAAGTCTTGCACATGATAAAAGAGACAGGTGCATGCCAGTGCTCTAAAAACAGAAGTTGGTCGTTGGTTGGCCCACATATCGACATGTTCTTCACTTCCAGCAGCAACATATTACTCACCTCTCTGGTGTACTCTGTACAGTTTCTTGTTTGTTTGTTTTTTTTTTTTAGCAAAAAAGCACGCCTTCTGGTCAAATACGTGTTCATAAACTTGTTCAAAATCAGAGGGAAACACATTTTTCTGATTGCTGAGTTTGCCTAAGAATCCTGTGCTACATTGTAGATTAAAAAAATGGGTAATTCTTACTTTATTGTACAAATTGTAAAAAGAAAATAACTAGGGTAGTCTAACTAACTATGGTAACACTTATTGGTATAGGCAAAAAAATCAACTTACATATGCATTATATATTATTACTTGCCCATGTGCTCCTGTGAATCCATTGGTGTGTGTATGTGTGTCTTTTCAGGTGAGGTTTTCAGCTTTCAAAGTTGTGAATGTGCTCGCAGTGTGCTCCATGCCATTTGCAATCCACCTTGTAGACTTCACAAAGAACAACCGGCCCATTGCAAGGTAATGCAGTAGGGTAGATTGCAACCAGTACTGTGACTTCACCATCACTATACATCTAATCCTTTACTAATTTATAAAAAGGCTGCGCAATATTTAGATGTCATCCATTGTACGGATTGTACTTTCTTTGTACTATTGCACACTTTTCACCTTGGATTCTATCCAGTCTCTTCTATTTTTCGTGTGGTAGACAAGTTTATGCTCTCACCTGGAACTTTATTAGGTTCACCCTGCCAGTACGGGGTTGGACCCCCTTTTGTCCTCAGAACTGCCTTAAACTTTCGTCACATAGATTCAAAAAGGTGTTGGAAACATTCCTCAGAGATTTGGGTCCATGTTGACATGATAGCGTCACACAGTTTGTGCACATTTGTGGGCTGCAAATCCATGATGAGAATCTTCCGGTCCACCACATCCCAAAGATGCTTAATTGGATTAAGATCTGGTGATTGTAAAAGACCATTAGAGTACAGCAACCTCATTGTCATGTTCAAGAAACCAGTTTGGAATGATTTGAGCTTTGTGACATGGTGCACTATACCCTGCTGGAAGTAGCCATCAGACCCTTCTATCATCTTGGACCAGTCTGCCCATTCTACCCCAACCTCTGGCATCAATGGGGAATTTTTGTCCAGACAACTGCTGCTCACTGGATATTTTCTTTTTCGAACCATTTTCTGTAAAGCCTAGAGATGGTTGTGTGTGAGAATCCCAGGAGATCAGCTGTTTCTGAAATATTCAGCCCATGTGGCACCAACCCCCTTTCTTCCCTATTACGATACTCATTTTAAACTTCAGCGGGTTTTCTTGACCACATCTATATGTCATACTGTCATTTGTTAAGTCCATTGCCCCTTGATGCTGCCCCGTCATGTTTTCATGTTAGCTGGTATAGGATGACCTCTAGTGGTTGAATGTATTGTGTAGGTGTGATTAGTTGTCGTCGGCCTCTTCTCAAGGTTCTGCATGAGAAATATGGCGCGATAAGCTGTTATGGGGTTTTGTTGCAGCATATTTTCTGAAAGATTTTTGTTTGCTCAACCATCTTTTTGTTTTTATTTCAGTTATGAACCTGAGCTCCATCCTGCTGCTACATATAGGATCAAAAATCTAAAGGCTACCATACAAGTGTTTTCTACTGGCAGCATCACAGTTACAGGTATGTCACTCTCACATGACCACACACACTTCCCCTCCTTTTTTATACACAGCTAGAGGGCAGACCGGCTTAAGATATTAAGGTCATGCTTCTGTATTGCACTTTTATAGTCTGTAACCATGAGAGTGGTTTATAAACAACCCAATTCCTCAAAGTATTTTACTAGAATTAAATAGTTTGTTTGTGTGGATGAAGCTTGGTATAAGACTAAGTTTCATCCACACCATCAAAGTTCTGATCTGATGTTTTTGCTCCTGTGACACTATTTAAGTGGTTTTTAGATCTGCTCTGTTTTTAAAATTGAACTCACAATTAATTTCGATGCCATTTCACCTTCCCTTTTGTTGATTTAGGACCAAACGTGCAGAATGTGGCAACAGCAGTGGAGCAGGTCTATCCACTCCTTTTCGAGTGTAAGAAACCCCTCTGCAAATGAAGGCACACTTCAGACAGACACAGGAAATGGATGAAACAGAACTCCAGGCTGATGAGGAAGCACCTTACCCTTGGATTGATTTGCTTGTTTTTATCACTTTGTGGCAACCACCACAAATGTCTAAACTAACGGACAGACCGGACTTGGATCTCTGAGTTTTAATGACCTCAGTTCCAGTTTGGGAAAGTTAATTGTTCTTGCTCTTAATTTGCTTATGAGTGTTATTGCATGGACACACACACGTTTTTATCTATTTTAATGCCTAAAAGTGGTGACTATTGCCATCAGTTCATATGTTTAGTCTGAAGCCTCCCATCTTCTCTCTGAAAGAATCTCCGTCCACAATCTCTTTTGTAGAGGTGTACACAGTCAGGACATTTCCACTCCATTTTGTGGTTCAGAGATAGATAACGAGCTCACTGAATCTGACACAGAGGGAAACCTAGTCCTTTTGCAGACACACAGATCCCTTCCTTCACAGTATGCATTCACTCCTGGATTGTTCATTTTAATTGGTTAGCAGCTTTTTATCTTTTCACAACCCATGTTGATTGATAACGCTCATACATTAATATGTGCCCCTTCCTAATGGCTTTCCACACACAGTCAACTTGAATATAATCTCCAAAGCTTGATAAATGTGGAAATATGATTAAAGTGCTGTTTTTAAATGTTGAGAAATATTTCCCAGACTTAAAAATATTTAAGTTTTAAATGCCACACATACTGGTGAGTTAACATTCAAAATGAGCATTTTATTGTCTGAAAAGTAGAAAGTTTTCAAAATACTGTCCAGAATTGGCTGTATGTGCAGTGGACAAGTAGCAGAGACATAGTGTAAAGCAACACATTTTATAATTACATCAGGCACTCTGGAGTTGTACAAAGTTGTATGGCAGCAGCTACACTTGTCAAAGTGTTGGAATACATTACAGCAACAAAATAAATGACATTGGAGCATAATGTGAAGAATAAGACCCCTCTAACAATACCATTGTCTTACACAAAGCAGTGTTTTTAATGGTTGCATAACTCCTGACTACTCTTAGCTCGTTGCACCACATAGGCAGCAGATACTGTACGTTTGTATATAATGTATGCATATGATACGAAAGATGTTGACAAACTTTAATATGTTGTCTGTGTGGGATGGAGTACTTTTTGAATCGGTGTCAACTTAAGATTTGTGACACTTGAATTTTTGTATTTTGTATAGAAATAAAAAAAAAATATATTAAAATCCATCAAAGAACTACTGTTGCATATGTTTTACTATTGTATTTGTAGTGTATGCATTTCCTGATGAGAGGTGGAGTGCAGCAGTTTCCAGTTTGATAGAATGTATCAGAAAATGACTCGCTTTGGATTTTTTTTAAAGACTTTGCTGCAACATTTCTACATCTTATAACAAGATATGTAAGAGCATCAAAGTACAAATTTAGAAGTGTGCAATTTTTACTGTGAACAATTTATCTCACAAAGTAATGCTCCTTGCAAAATATTCCACTCATTAATTACTTGGGTATAATAACACAACTTCTCACACCTCTTCATTTAATAGTCCTAGATATTAAATTATCTATTCAGTATTACCAATAGATTCTATAAAGACTTTGTTTTCTGTGTTCTTAAATGTTCAGCAGCCAGTAAAAAAACTAAATGCAAATGTTTGTTCCCATAAAATGTAAGAAATAAGGAATTAGATTTATATAACAGGTACTGGTTTGATCATAGGGCTCAACCAATCCGTTTTGTCTTATTACCCTACTTATTAGAATGAGCCATTGCGTTAAACACTCCCATTGTAGACAAGTGTTTGATTTCACTGTACATGTAACCCTAAACTTGTGTAAAAGAGAAACTTAAGTTCATTTTTACCACTAATTCTAGAGGCTTCATTAGTTCCTTTCTGCTTTGGGACTCTGCTTGAATGGAGAGGGGGGGGGGGGTAAAATATATCCATGTATTATGTACTCTCGTATCTGCTGACTCAGGTTAGGTGTAGCGTTGTGGTCTTAAAAGGAGTCAGGCGTTTGCTGGACTGTCTGTGGATGTGCTCCTGCTGAGAAGGCTGTCTTGAGGCTGTGCGTGCCTTAAGAGTTTCACCTTAAAATTCTTCCTGGTAAAAGCAATAAAAGAACAAAAGAAAAAGGACATCAGTTTCACACATCAGTTCCCAAGATAAACTGTTGATATTAATGACACGAGTAAGCATCCACTCACTTCTTAGCCAGCTCTTTTGATATCTCCTCCAGTGTGCGGCCTTTGGTCTCAGGGACACAGAGGATGACGAACACCAGTAGAACAAAGCTCATAGCGGAGTACAGGAACATCACGTTGGGAACACCAATCTTTTCTAGAAAAAAAAAAGAAAAAAGTTCTTTACCTGTTCAGAACATTAGCCAAGATACTAGATAATGTATGATACAGCTATATAATGTACTTTGATGAAGTTTAGATTAACTTGAGTCTGGGCAAGAATGACAAACTGTGCAAACCCAGCTACATAACAAACCTGTGACAGTGAGGAATGTCATGGAGATGAGGAGGTTCGTGGCCCAGTTGACAGCAGAAACCACAGACACGGCCCTTCCTCGGACTCCCATTGGAAAGATTTCACTAAGAACAACATACACCACTGAGGAAGGAAGAAGAAAAAAAAAAGTTACGGCCAAAAGGGGAAACCTTTGTCAGGCTTCACATTGCTTCATCAAGAGAGCTGGAGTGTTCCTATTTTCTATTTACCTAAACCTAACTATTGTATAATAAGAATTCTTGTACTTTGTACCTAATTATGCAACATGTTACATACAGCACTCATTAGAACCCAATACACACATTATCTTATCACTGTGGATAATTCCATCAAATGTTGTGGAGAAATTGTTCAGTGCTGGTTAGGAAGAAAAAAAAAAGTCAATGCGCTTCCTGGCTTTTCCTTTATGCGTAACAGCGTGTATTATCGCATTCAAAGACAAATACAAATGGCTTGAAGAAGTCTTATTTATGTCTTTATATGCTTGTGCAAAAGGAATGAAGGAATTCAAAAGACAAACAGAATAAATGGGCACTTACTTGGCCCGAGGCTGATGGAGAAGGCTGCCACATACACCAGAAGGCTGATCAATGACGCCCACTTCAGTGAGGAAGATACTTCCACATGAGTCCCTTCTCCTCCCGATCCCCCATTCCCATCACCCTCTGCATCAATTCTCTGTGCCTCCTCAGCATTCCACAGACCCGGGAGTTCAGTGGAGAAAATGTCATTGCTGTCCAAATCTGTAGATGTCCTGTTTAAATCCCACAGTGCATGTGTGTGGTTTAGTACAGTCTGACTTTTACACAGGCTTGTGAGGTGAGTGTGACTCTGCAGCGTCAGTGTACCGAGTGCAGCCAGTGACATTCCCATCGCGACAGCTCCCACACACAAGAAGCTCTTGGGTCCCACACGGTCGACCAGCAACACTGCAGGGATGGTGCCGACTACTTTGACCACTCCAAAGCCTGTGGAGGCCAAAGTTGCCGCGGCGTCACTGTTGAAGCCCACACTGCGGAGGAGAGGTGAAGCGTAGGAGAGGATGTTGGGCTGTCCAGTAGTCTGCTGGAGGAAGACTAAGGCCACACCTGTTAGCAGCCGTAAACGTAGGTTGGCCTTGGCACTGAAAAGTTCCCAGAAACTATACTCTGATTCTTGTTTTAGTCCCGCTTGGATGTCCCTGAGCTCCACTGCCACATGCTCCTTATCATCGCCTCTCATTCTGGTCAGCACTGCCCTCGCCTGCTCCACTTTGCCCTGAGCAACGAGGAAGCGCGGACTAGCCGGAAGGAAGACGAGTGCCCCTATCTGGAGCAGCGCTGGAGGAATTACAAGTCCGAATGTATATGCCCAACCATTAGGCAAAGTAGCAAAGGCGTAACTACAGCCGAATCCCAGCATTACCCCCACAACCAGCATCAGCTCGTACAGCGTCACCAGCAGACCCCTCCTCTCCCTCGGTGAGATCTCTGCAATGTACAAACACGCTGCTGTCCCCGACAGAGCCGTCCCCATGCCGACTATTACGCGACCCAGTGCGAGTGCAACAAGTGAGGTAACGGCAACGAGTGCAATGGTGCCTCCAACCACCATGCCAGCACTCAGGAACAACGAGCAGCGACGGCCATAGCGATCCAGGATGGGGCCTCCAGCCAAGCAGACAAGGAGAGCGCCGAGCAGGTGGGAGCTGACCAGCAGTTCCTGCTCCCTGCAGGAGAGGGAGAGAACGCCCCGCAGCTGCAGGAGGACCCCAGAGGTCAGGCCCATTTCATAACCCAACATCAGGCCACTCAGTGAGGCCGATACAGCTGCAAGCACCACCAGCCAGCTGCAGCCTGGAGGAAAGGACAGAAACAGAAAAAGGGATATTTAGAGACCTGATCTGTCTCAGCCCTGGTCAGAGTGAAGATTCACAATCCTGGCTCTTATGCGGATGTTATTTTGTTGTATGCCCACCACAGCATTGCTCCAATCACTCATGTATAAATAAATTATATCATTCTAATGCTACCAAGTCCATCTATTGTCCCCTGCAAAAGAGTATCAGGTAACAATCCTATAGTCAACTCTTTCTTTGAACAGCAGCAGCTTTTCTCCTTTAACGTTCCCCCAGCCATGAAGCCACTTAGACAGTGCTGACTGTGTGGAATTAGAAGCCAGAGGTTCACACACCAAATGACGGAGCAATCTCATAAACCAACGTGTGCGCATGTGTGCTTCATGATTGTGACTGTTGAAACCGGTGAGGTAGGGATGCCACAAATGGTACGTCGATGAGATCAGCAGATATGGTAGGTTTCAAATGTATGAATCCAATAATTACTGTATTAATCAGTTTTTCTATGTAGTCACAAACTATTGAAATAGAAAAGTGAGTTACTAATCCTTATAATGCTTTTGCTTCACCGGCATGGGAACCACTGTTGACTTCCATGTGCTTTTTTTCCCCATAAACTGCTCAGACATAAGACACTGCATTAGAGTTAGATCATTTAACCCTGTTACAGCAGTTTTGTCTGAAGAGTTCCCTCATTATTGATTTAATATAAAGGGATCAGGCTAGAAAGGCTTTCCATAGGATTTTAATTATGATGACACTACATCCAAGAAAAACAGGATCACAGCTGCAAACTGCAGGGTCTTATTTTCTTTGACTGGAAGCTGCACCTCCTCCCCCTTCAGCCTTCTCTATGGGACATATTGCTCGAACATGGTAATGGCAAAGGCAAGAACTACCAAAATGAATTTGATAAACCTTGGTAAAAAGGCTATGTGTGGGAAAAAGCACTTAATTTCTAGGCTGATCTAGATCACTTTCGATAAAACTGCAAAACAGGAAATCAACTAAGGCTGTAGTGCCATTCTGGCCTACTAAAACCATTAATTAAGTCTTGTATTAAATGACATGGTTACTGTGAATTTTGAGGCTTATGGCGAGTTTTTTGGTGGAATTTGTTATTGAAATAAAACTGGAAACAATTACTTTTAATAAGCTTTTTGTCAAACCTTTTAACTTCGTGTTTTTAACATAAAACAACTTCAGGCATTCCAACCCTCTATCAATTCAAATGCAATAAATAAATAGGATTGCAAATAAAGTAACACTGGCTCAAATAACACAACTTTACTTTGAGCTTTAAGACATTTTCAGCTTATCTCTGCTGAAATAATGTCTCCCAAACAGCTAGGTTTTGTGCAAAATTTAAATAAAAACAGAATAAAAGTATTTGCTAATCATTTAAACCACAATAGAAAATGCAACGTGTCAAACACTGAGCCTGAGAAATGTTATTGTTGTGTTATATACAATAATCATTCTGGTTTAGCTGACAGCAGCACATTACAAAAAAAAAAAAGAAGTTGGGATGTGTTGAGTCATGTTCACTGCTGTGTTACATTACAGTCTGTAAGTGTTTAGCAAAAGATGAGACTGACTGCTTTAGTCTTGAAAATGAAACATTGTTCATCTGGTACTGGATTTAAGATGTTTTCCCATTTCGGAGCCTCCTTTATCTTTTTTTTTTTCTCTGCAAACTAAATCTCTGGACTACCACCAGTCCATCACCTGGACTCTTACTATTCTAGAGCCATGCTGCTGTTCATGTGCAGACTTGCTGAAACAAACAAAGTCTTTCCTTAAGGACATGTCTGTATGTCAGTATAGGTTGGTGCAAAAATGCCTTAATGTTGCATGTCATAAGCAATAAATAAATAATATTTAAATGCCGAAAAAGATGAAGGATTTTGAACTGTTTTGAGGTGTCCACAAGCTGAATGATCACTCTTCCTATACGTCTGATACAACATCCATGTTTTCCAAAAAGTCATGGATATTTAAATCAGTCCTTAAATGAGCTCAGCTCAGAAATTATTAGTAAATTTATGCTCAACTACTTGCTCAGACTGTTTTTTGCATGAAGTTTTGAACAGCTCAAAACACTGCACATAATGTAAATCATTTATGCATTTCAGTCTGAAAATCAGTTTGTTAAACACGGCAAGATGTAAACTGCACCTACAATAAGTGGTTAAGTAACCCTCCTGTTATGTTGCGGGTCAAACTGACCTGTTTTGATTTTTTTTTTTTAAATAAAAAATACTTGAATATATTTTTTTGGTATGAAACTTCTTCTGCTTGGTGTAATCAACATATAAAATAAATGTTTCATTTCCCATATTTGCAACACCAACCTGCATGTTTATGTTACATAGATGATGTTCGGGTCAGTTTGATCCGGCAGTCAAAATGGAGGTTAGGAAGAGGTCAAAAGAGCCAAATGCTGATTGTTTCTTTGCAACTGTGAGACATATTTCACTCCAATTGAACACACACATGCATACACACACACACTCTATTCTCTTGATCTCATCTATGAAGTGCGAGAATGCAGGTGTTATGACTTTTGACGGGAACCTTTTCTGTTCCTGTGGTTAAGCTTCAACCTTTAATGAGTGGACACTCATCAAGGGAGGGGCTAAACATGTAAAAGGAGTCCTACCAACATCACGCTCTGCAGCTACATGTAATATACTCTTATCTTTTCAAAATGAGCAGCAGAAGTTAAGAAATGACAGCCATGAAGGCTCTGCAACTCATCTGTGATCATGACAGTGAAATAGATGAGGATGTATCTGAAGATGAAGACCATCTTAGAATAGAATAGAGTAGAATATCTTTATTGTTATTGGGATAGTTGTCACCAGATTGATTGTCATGATGACTAAAGATATTCTTTTCTATTCTATGTTCATATTGCTTATCTTTTGTTTTGATTTGTTCATTTGTAATTTAAAAACTGCTTAAATAAAGTTTACTTTCAAAAATAATTCTTATAACTCATTGTGACCCTGAACAGAAGAGGTGTTTCATATCAATTTAGCAACAACAATTCATTAAAAGGAAATTCTAAACTATAAAATAAAAAAATCAATGTCATGTAAAACTATTGGGTTTTAGGGTGTAAGTCTTTCCAGTGTGCATTGAAAAAGATTTGAACATTTATTTTTAAAAAGACAAATGTATTATTCTCATTCAACCTTGATCTGTGAGAGATTAAAAAAACACCACTCCATAAATATTGATTGAAAAGGTTAGTAATAGTAATAGTAATATGAGATATAAAGTATGTTTATTGGAACATTTTTGGTTTCTGACTTTTGGATATCGATAGAGGCCCTGGGTCAAACTGACCCAGGAACATTATTGCTGTTTCTTAGAAACAAACATAAGATGAGGGTTAATCATAAGGGCAATTAGCTAATGATTGTGGTGAAGTGTGAATAGTCACTTTCATGATGTTGGTACTCTGCCACCACGGTCAAAGTAACAAAAGCAGTTACAATTTTTGGCTTCATCATCGTCATAAAAGGGGCGGAAAAAACTCACACAGTTCACACCTATGTCTTGTAATGAAATGAAGACAATGAAGGGATTCTGTTAAAAGAATAAAGTACATTAAGTTTAGTCATAGATGCTGACTGTTAGCACAACGCTGTAGTAGAACACAATATAAAAGTGGGTTTTCTAGTGGACTAAGGTCAATATATAGAAAATGGATCTTTTAAAAAAATGAAGTAATTGACTGAATTGAAGGGAAAAAAATGTTTTGTACGGTCACAACAGCTTTGCCCTTTAACCAACATTTCTAACCAGTTCACCATTGTCTCAAAGTGCATGTTTGTGCAGAATTCAAGAGAGATATTTCCTGGGAGATCACATTCAGGCAGCAACATAACATGAAGATGGCACAAAGACGTGTAAAAACATTTTATCTGATAAAAGACATTATTGGTTTCTGTGTGTACCTGGTCCTCTGGGTGGGGTCAATTTCTGAGTTTCACAGGAGTGGTATCCTGGCAGGTAAGAGGTCATCTTCTTGGTCTCGGGATCGGGGTCCATTGTCAACCAGAACAAACAGTTGCCCTACACCCAAACAGATACAAACTCATTCAAATAAGTGACAGCATTACTTCTGCAAAACAAATATCAATTTACTTCAAGCTCCGATATTCCCCCCCTCATTTCTGTTTTTATTAAACTAAGGCAAAACTAAACATTACTAAACACATTTTCCTTTTCTTCTTCAGTAGGAAAAACACAAACAATTGAACTTATAAAAGAACACTATCTGGGAAAAAAAACAGTCTGAAATGTGCAACATTTGAAAAGCTGATAAACAAGTAAACAAGATAACAAAACTGACCAGATAATTGATACCAACAATCAACACATGACAATTGCCAATTTTGATCAATATGGGGAAAAAAAAAAGACAAAGCAACAATCCATAGAAACAACAGAGATTTCACTTCAGGTATCTGCAGAATGAATGACTTATAGGGGACAATTATAGAAACAGTATGTTTACATGGACAAATATGTCTTCAATCTGGCTGAAACCACTAAACTATTCAAACTTTAACCCTGGGCAAAGACATCTGAAAAACTGAATCATAAAATGTGCACAAAATTTAAAATTAATTCAATTCTTTGGATATGTAAAAAGTAGATTTGGCTGCTGACTTGTAGAATAATAACAACAACAATGATAATAATAATAATAATAATAATAATTAGTAAAAAGAGAAACAAAGCATTTTCATTACTTCATTACTAAATAGAAAGCACATAGGTTGACTGATGATAAACAAACAAGAATGAAGCTCAGATCAGTACAGCCCCAGTATTCTTCACTGAATTTTAATGTTCAGAAAAAGGGGATTAAAAAAAAATTCAGACAAGGTGTTTATTAATCCTTAGTTCTTCTAAGGTCTCATAGAAAAAGAAAAGTCCATCACAGACCAGTTTAATTATCCTGCCACCACATTTTCTACCTCAAAAAATGATTTCCCACCCAACTACCATCAAAACAGCTTTATTACCATAAACTTTACACCTAAGCTTAACCACAATTCTAAAATAAATAGTGCCTTCTAACTAATCCTCCTAATACAGAAAAAGGAGATCAATAAGAGATATTTTCTTAGCAGTTTCAGGACTTGGTTTGAATCAAAACCAGTTTGCAGTGGCCCTGTCATCAATACCATCTATTTCAAACAGACAGAGGACATAGCTGCCTCTGTGATAAGTGTGTTTTGAAAAAATACTTCAAGACAAGTTTTTGTATGTGCAAGCTTGGGTTTTGACTGCTCGTACCAGACAGTCATTAGAGGTGCACAGACTGAAACTACAGATTAGGACAACTCTCTTTCTAATTTGCTTTGGTCTTCTCATGACTTGCAAGGCCAAAACATGACCTACAACGCTGCAAACTCACTGCTTAAATAGGTACCAGAGAAAACTGGCATTCATAAAGCCAAGCGTCATTACAACAGCGAAAACACTGCTGAAGTATGAGCTTTACCACACCTAACATTTCAGTTTTGGCTGTTTTCCTACATTAAAAAAAGATTTAACAAGTACGGTTGTAATGACAGCTGTTTACACAGGCACAATTCTTACCTGACGCCCCAGTTGCGTAACTGTTGTCGCCTTAAACTTGTGTTTGTCGGGCCATTCGGCTCTTTCCAAGCACTTTCTAACCGCACAGACTTTTCTCCTCCAGCAAACTCTTCTTTCACTCGTGTTGGTGCACGCGTTCAACTTGTTATGGTGAAGTATTTGGTTAACACCGCCCTTCTCTGGGTTCACGAACCAATCAGAAACGTAGGCTCGGCCTTAGAATTCCCATCTAGGCTTTCGATTGGTCCGAGCGTATCAAACCGGTAGTGTTCATAGAAAACTGTAATGAAATGAATGAATTCATCAGACTGAAAAGATGCATAGATAAAATACTTTGCAAGTTTTTTTTGAAGAAAATAAATTACAACAGTATCTTTGTAAAGAATGAAATCATTTCTGTATGCTGTTTGTATTCTTTCCTGCTGTAATTGCAGGTGAAACATGTATTTGTAAAATTTTATTTATTTATTTATTTTTTTTTTGCAGTGATCACCATCACTTAGTAACAATAAAGCACACCTGTATCAATATTCATATTTTTCTCATACAATGAGGAAAAACAAACACATCTGCCACCTGCTGCTCTGTGAGGTTCCCATGTCCTACTTCTGCAAATGCTTCAGGACTGAGCTGTCCCACCTGCTCCTGGTGCTTCACAGATGACAGAATGTAGCCTTTAATATATGTGGAACACTCTGTTTGCGCTTGGCCTACTTTTCTTGAGATGTATATAGATCTTCTGGCATGCAAGATCCAAAGTGTGATCCGTCATTTGACCCTCAGATAATTTTACAAGGTGTGTGCATGTGATTCAGGTACTATTGTGGTAGCCTAAATATGTTTTTACATCTACAATATGGGGCTATGTCTACCACTGTTTTAGGGTTAGGGGTTAGGTTAATAGTTATGAGTAGAGTAAAAATCCTGGAAGAAAAATTATTCAGTATAATATATTGGAATATGACATTGTGTGTGTGTGTGTGTGTGTGTGTGTGTGTGTGTGTGTGTGTGTGTGTGTGTGTGTGTGTGTGTGTGTGTGTGTGTGGCAGGGTGCACATGGGTGTGCATGTGTTATGTGACTCGATTACCAAGAATACTGGGGGTGGACTACTTGAGGGAGATTGCACTGTACTATGTCCACATATTCAGCTATCCCAATCTCATCCAAATCCTTCCCTGTAGAGTTACAGATATCTTATCAGGTTTAGTCTTTTGAATGCAGTGAAACAATTTTTCAATCTCAATTCAATAAAAAAGAAAAAAAATGTAATAAGTCATTCTTTTATTTTAGCCTGTTCATTCACAATTGCACATTGATTTGTTTGAATGCAATTCTAAGAATGAAAGCTCAAACAGAATGTTTTGATGGCTCATCCCCCACCAAGAAAGTGTTGGTGACACAATCAGTATACAGACTTATTGATTGTTGGTTGGTGGCTTGTACTGGAAATAAAAAAACAAAGAAACAAAAAACTTGTGGGAAGAAGTATTCAGATATTTTAGTAAGAGTAAATACTTTAAGTAAAAGAAAGTGCTGACTATCAATTAATAAGTTAAGTGAATTTTTTTAACAGATTGACCATTTCTATTTAAAGAAATAATTAATACGATTAAAAAGGAATGGTACAAAGAGGATTATATCACAATATCCCTTCTGACAGACTAGAGGGTCCTCTATTGGAGAAAATTGTTCAGCCTGCCTCAACTTGCCAGCTATCCTGACAGGTGAATATCTATGTAGTTCACATCATAGAATGTGTAAAAAAAAGAAAGAAGAAGAACTCAGCCAAAGTCAAATACTACCTCAACACCTTTAGCATGCTACAGACTCCAATCTAGAAAAAAAACAAACCAGCTTTTCTTATGGAATTGTGAGTAAATAAATATTTCCCAAAGCTTACTATGTGACCTTTTATGCCAAAGTAGTTCCTGTGTTTGGTGCCAGTTTCTACATTAGTTCTGTTTTGATCACCAAAGCACTGGATCAGGCCCTTAAAAGCTGATGGTAGAATAGCCCCAACTCTGTGCTAGTTCAGAGCAAAGAACCATTTTCATCTGGTGCAACATGTAGAGTCATGTTGACCAATCAGGCCTACGTTAATGTTTGGACCACCATGTTAAAAATCCAAACCCAGTGTAGTGTCTAGTCTGCGTAATTCAAGATAGAACAACATTGTATGATAAAGAACAGAGCATCAGTATTGATATGACATTGAAGCAATAATTTAAGCTCATAAGCTCAGTGTTCCTGATGTTTGATATTTTTATACTTAAAGTTACATTAGTGAATACTCACTTCGAGCAGCATTAATAATGTCTGATTTATGAGCTCTAGAGAAATTCAGACAGTGCTTCAGGGAAATTCAGTCATAAACTGGAGGGGGCATTTAAAATGACTAGGGATGCACCAATCCACTTCTTTAGGGTTCCGATCCGATACTTGAAATTTGGGTATCTGCCGATACCGATACTTACAGATAACAACGTTTTTTAAGGCAAGTAAACGCCTTTTAACCAGAACCCTGCCTGGTTTCGCCCCAACTCCTGACATTACATGACAGACCAGTAGGATGATTTACCTGAACTTTATGTTGGAGGAAAACCTGGATTTTAAGTTAAATGTGGAGAATTACTCACCAAAATTGAGTTTTAAATTTTTTGCCTATTTTAGTGGCAATCTTTAGATTCTGACATTGGAGGAATAAATTATCTTTTTTTTTTACTGCAGGAGGTTATACTGACTGCAGGGGATTTTGCCCTTTCTATTTTTAGATTCCCATCATTGGATCAGATAATGTGGACATATTCTTTATTTATAA
>JAOXYM010000024.1:11377425-11390992 GCA_028567055.1 Leptatherina wallacei | reverse complement strand
ACCTACAACAGAGACCCGAGTTAAAAGTTAGAACTGAAGGAAAGCGTTCATAGCGCTGACTTACGTGAGTTGATGAGTTATTGATATGTGGATATGTGGAAACTTTCGTTTCTCTGGTAGTTCTAGTCGTGTCAACCAGCCCCCGCCCCCCTCCCCGTGGCTGTACTCTGCAGTCAGCATGCTGTGTTCATGTGCAGAGCCCATGTCTGACAGCAGAGTAGCCACAGAGCTTCTGGAGGGGCGATGAAAATTCAGATGTCCTCATGAAACTATTTGGAAGATAAGGCGCCCGGCAACCAGCGGAATGTCGCTTGGTACCGGGACACTTTTCTGAATGCCAAAAAAAAGAAAAGAAAAGAAAAGAATGGATCACAATACTGGATCGGCCTCGTTCATCCGACATCCGACCCAGTAGGCAATATCAGCGCAGATATCCGATTCGGGTATCGGATCGGTGCATCTCTAAAAATGACTGTAGAATGTCATTGTGGTGGCTCTCTGGATGTGGACAATCAATTGGTTCTAGGTGGGTTTCAAAGCTGAACCAGTTCCCAACTAAGCATCAGCACGCTCGCTCAAAAAACGATAGGCCTGTAGGAGGTAGATTCAGACCAAACAATTCAAGGAGGTCTTTGAGTATAATGGGACTAGGATGCTCACACACAATTTACCTTCATAGGGATGTTCTTTGATAGCATTCACACAGCTGATAGGAATGCTGCAGTAAAATAACAGCAAGCAGGCATGCGAGTAAAATTACACAATTCTGTGTTTTAAGATTTTAGAGACCAGTTTTAAAAGCTTGTGTTTAGCCTATATGGGCTACATTTTATAGGTTTTTTTCAGGCTCTGCCATGGCATGTGTGTTTGAACTGATCTCTGTACCCTTCTATCCGTTTTCTACTCAGAGGTTGGCTCACAGAGGCAACCAGTTTGGGAGGGAGCCCCAGACATCCTTCTTCCCAGCAACATTTTTCAGTTCCTCTAGAAGCATTCCCAAACCAGAAGGGAAATATAATCCCTGCAGCTGACCCTGTGGCTGACCTGGGGTTTCCTCCTTGTAGGTCATGCCTGGAAAACCTAATCAGATGTCTGAACCAGCTCAGCTGACTGCTTTCAATACAGAAGAGAAGCAGCTCTACTCCAAGCTCCCGTCAGCTGTATGAGGTCCTCAGCTGATCTGTCAGGATGAACCCAGCCACCCCCTGAAGCTCATTTCAGCTGCTTGTATCCACAATCTAATACTTTCTGTCATAACCCCAAATTTTGTACACTTTGTCTGAATGAGTCAGCTTACAACTTGATTGCAGATACTCACCCTCATAATAGGAAAACTCCTCTAAGGTAGGAGCTAAAAAAAGACCCACACAAAAGTACTTCAGTGAATTATCATTGTCCACAGCTGCTGTGGCACAGACACAAAAAACAGCAAGGACTTTTCCATTGGTTCTAAGAATTTAGCTATAAAAAGTTATTATGATCCAAAAGCACCCATAGTGTTAACAGCTACATTCATTCCTTCTGATAAGTGTGCTGGTGCTTCTTGTAAAAGTAATTCTGCATTAATTAAACATTTGGCCAAAACATTGCATATTTTTGTAATAAAATTTCCAATAAAACTCTCTATTTGGTCACGCTTGTGACCGGGACTGAAGTAAGCAACCTTTGGCTTCATTATAAATCAATGATTATATCACAAGGTAGAAAAAAGCTGCCAAATACATTTTGTAATGCGTCGTCTATTTGACCGTGCAGTTTGATGGACCGCCTTCACTCCTTACAGATTATTACTGCTGCACAAACAAGTCAAGTGAATAATTTGACATTTTATGACCACAGTAAGTAATACTTGGCTGAATTTGACCCTGAGAATCCAGTATGTTGAAATTCTACTGCAAGCAAAATGATCATAAATCAGTGTTAAAGAAAAACAGCAAATTTGATGAGTTTGTGCATTCTGCACGTCTGCATGCTTGCCTCAGCTGAATAATGATCATTCTCATGTTTTAGGAATTCATAAACCTGTATAGTTTACTGAGTTACCTGGATAACTTTGCTGAGCAGGAAATATCTGTTCAGCTGATCCCTGAACATGCCCCAGGCACATGTAACAAACAGTGATTAGTTATCAACAAGTCTTTTAATAGACTCAACTCTTTGTAGAGGCTCTGTAGACAAACACTTCTCAGCAATCCAACTAGCAGACACACAAAACATCTGGATTTAGAAATATTTCTTATATGTGAGCATAGATAGAGACACACATATTCCTTTCCCTCTTCTTAAACTTTTCACATGTTCATGTAAATTTCTGTAGAAAACCGCAATTGTGTAGTTATTGTTTCATAAAGCGTGGGAAGTCTGCATTTCGTAAGAGATCCTTAGACCTCTGCGATGTATCCTCACTGTTACACAACATAAAAGTGTAGGTGGCTTTTGCACAACATGCTACTGTTTAACATTCTTGGGTAAACAACAATATTTAGATTTAACTTGTGCATATGACAAAATGTATTGCACAAGTATATATATATAAAAAAGATACAATATAAAGTATTTTACATGTAATGAAATCATGTAAGAGAAAAACTGAGTCTGGAGTAAGCCCTGGCTAACTTTTGCAAAATAAAACATCCAAAAACGCAACTACAGTAGAAAAAAATCAATTTGAAAACTTTGCCTACTTATATTTTTATTTGAATGTCTGCGGCTGCAAGCAAATGACAAGCTCAACACAAAGATCAAACACGTTTCAATTCATGCATATTTTTCTTATATCCCTGTATTTCCCCAGTGTAAGCAACACTTTTGACTCTCCTGTCAGACTTTATGCCTTGTTAACGCCTGGATAATAGTGACCTCTGCTGCCATTTTAAAGGAAAGACAACAGGGACATCTAGTGGAATCTTGAACACACTCTAGCTGATGAACTCTTGACAACAATGTAATAAATTCCTCACAAAAATGTAAAAAGGTATTATGTAATCAACATTCAGGAGGACTTTGTAAGTAGACTTGATCCCTCAGGAGTCTAATGTTTATCTGCATATATTATTATTTCCATTACTTTCTTTTTATCCATTCATGTAAGATTATGTATTAATTATATGTTTCTAAATTTAAAAAAATGGCCAAAAATAAAGTTTAACTTTGTTTAAGAAAAGATCAATTACGTGACAGTAGACATATGTAAATTTTTTCTAGTCATCAAGTATCAGTACTGGAAAGCAACAACAACAAAAAAACCAAACAGTTTACCAAGTTCATTCTTCTTTTTTTACTCTTGATCTGGAGCAACTTTTTATTAAGTTGCTTTTCCTGATCAAAGATCAAAAGATCAAACGTGTTTTGTCTCATACAGCAGTATACAACAAGAGGCAGTCAGAATGAACTGAAGGAGAAATAGTGGGATTCGATATGATGTGACAAAAAGAGTATAAATCCTTTACTTTTCTAATCTGTTGTAGAAATAAAATCTTCCATTATTTTGCAGACAATATTTCTTGAAAACAGTCCAATTCCATACAAATGTAAATGCATCACTCAGGTTAATTAAATGTTCTGACCGAGGACCTCTGACTGTAAATATGTCTTTTCCAATGTTTTCTAGGCCTTGGCATATCGATTCGGTCATATCTAAGTTTTTGTCAGGAGACTACAGAGTCCACATCAAACATAAAAAGATTGGATCCAAAATTGGAAAAAATTTCCAAAGCTGAAATCTCTCTCTCTCTCTCTCTCTCTTTCTCTCAATGCACCATTGTATTGGTTACCATGGTGACCAGCTATGGTCACCTCAATTGAAGTTTAGCCGATGACCTTGTATGTTGAAAGATTGCACTTAATGAGCATGCAGTGTTTCAGATTAAAAAGTATTTTTTTTAATGTTTTTTCTTTGTGATTAAGGCCAGCATGCCAACATTTGCTCTAAATCATTGTTCTTTTGCAGATATGAAGTTCACAAAAGAGAATCAAATGGAAAGAAGAAAACATGTCTGTAGTTTTGATCTTATTCCATCTCTACTATTACTAATAAGATGAAAGTTAGTAGTTGCCTTTGTGCAAAGACTTGACATTCAGAGGGAGAGTTACATCTTATGTTTGCCTCAGAGGCAGATTGTTGAGAGGATTGGTAGATTTGCCATTGATCAAAATACTGAAGAACAAACAGTCTCATACCACACATGAATGTGAGGCATCTTTGAGCTCTTACAAATGAGTAAGTTAATCCTTTATCTGTCTTCTCTTTATTGCTCAACAAACTTATTTTCAACACAAGTGCTCATCAGGGCTGAGATAAGTCGTCATCACATTTAGTATAAGCCAATATGCAGGAAGGATTCCCTGGGGGTTCACTCATTTTTCCAGCCCTGTTTTTCCACCATGAATCTCTGGGCCGTTGAATCTGTCCTCATATCATCTCCAGCTTTTCAACTGTTCTTCACCAAACTGTTGTAATTATACTGCTCCATGCTAATTTGAGATTTTTTTCCCCCTCAAACTACATCCTTGAGTTTCCATTAGACTCTTCTTCTGGTCATCTTCTGATTACCCACAATCCAGAACCTTCAAACTTCCTCAACATGGCTGTCCCATAGCTTTTTCCTCGATTAAAATGAATCTTCATTATTGCTAGCAACACTCCATCTGTGTCCACAATTTGGGTCCAAACTGCTCCTTTCTTACAACACATGGATAATTAATTGTCAATAATTTATACAGCTCTATTAATCTGAATTTATAAATCAGAGTTTTAAAGTTCAGACACACAGGAGTAATAAACATGTTTCCTCCAAATGGCTTTACATCAGGCTTGTATTTGTATTTTTCCATTAAAAGATGATAACATCAGACTCACACAGTGGCAATAATAAGTCATTTTTAAGAATCATTTCAGAAGCTTTATATTCATGGCCTTATCATCCTCATTCTTCCGCTCTGTTCTTCGTTTAATCTATTGCACACTTTGTCTACACCCGAAGAGTTTCTCTTCTTTGCAGAGTATTCAATCAATCTCTGTCAGACTCGAATATTCATGTGTTTAATTAATCCCAGGTCCAGCCGTGCTGCAGGATCATCATTATTAGGGACCTTAGCACATAGACAACTTGAAATATTGCTGAATGTTTCACAACTTAGCCAGCAGATGGCAGCATACAACTATGGCTGCTTTTTAGATGTGGAAACATTGGCATTGGCAATTGACATTGGCTTGTTGCTAGAAAACGTCACACTGTATACCAATGGTACCTGAATTATCTATCACGAATATTAAAGACTGGTGAAAGATCAAGGGATTTCTTTGTTTCTGCATTTTGAGGAGTCAGCGGCTGCTAAGGATGTTTACATTATGTTCTAATTTCCCATCCATTTTTTTTATATCTGCTTTATTTATTCTTTATTTATAAATCCATCCATTTAAGAATAGGGAACAGACATACCAATGTGCATTTTCACGTAAATATGCAAGATTATAGCCAATGGCTAATTTCCCTGGGCAAGTAGATGGACTTATCCAATCCAAGTTCTGATACAAACATGATTTACATATTATTTTCAATCTAACCTCTGAGTTTAAGATGTGACAAAGTAACAGCTCAAAACTGTTATTGGTACCCACCAGGACCTTTTTTTTTTTTACCAGAACCATATAACTGAAATCTGTGTTGGTCCATTATTAGCACTCATTATTAATCAAAGACATCACACTGAACTCCACTAGTGACATTTCAGTAATTAACTCACCAGTCTTGAGTTCCAGTATTAAAGACACGGGGTATTATCTGTATTATTCGTTTTACACCAATTCCAATTAAGTATCACTCAGAGAAGTGTTGACAAATCTGCTTTTTCATTTTAATTAAAACCCTTCTGCTAAACTTGGTGCAGCCACTAATTCAAGTCTCGCACACACACACACACACTTGAAAGTCATAGTCAGTATTGTGTAAGGCTGCTGACGCATGCAGGGGGATAAAGTCTAAATTACATTAATGTGGAACATTGGTCAGTAGCTCAAGTCCTTTCCAACCAACACTAGTAAATTTTTACCACTTGATCTTAATTCTTCACATTCTTCAATTTACTTAGTAACCTAAAAAAATGCTTTGATATGCTCATTTTCTGCATATTCCTGATGTAAAAATGATCTGACTTATATCTCAGGCTTATGGTAAGTCTTTCATGTCCAAACAAATCACCCAAGCAATTTATAATGTGTAATAAAGTTAAATTTTTATTGCAAACCAAACATGGTCACATAAACAATTTTACAATTTACAGTACATTTCACATGAATTGTTACATATACATATTTAAGCATACCTTTAGTTTGTATTTTCTTGTTCAATATACATTAAAACTAGTACACATAACTCCAAATATACAAACAAACTTAAATACCGTCAAACTGCATTACAGCAATATTAAAGTGGAATGTTCGGTTTCAATGTTGTCGGCCTGTCGGCAGGCCACCGTTACATCGGTGTGAGGCGAATGGAAGACTACATGAGGGGGATACAGTTGGCAAGCAAAACTACAGAACTACTTCTTAACACATCCCTCTCATTCTCACCTAGCAGCAGTGCTCTCTTTCCATCTCTCTATCAGTATTAATGTGCAAATGAGAATACGAAACATCATTTGAGTCCCTACGTCTCACACGTTCAAGACTGAATATGTGTGCTTAGTGCTACATCCTTCCACTAGGGTGACTTAAAAAAAAAAAAAGATTGAGTAAAACAAGTCCTTCCGCCTAGAGTCATGTGGATGAGACAGTAAATATTTATGTTGACACAGATAAACCCAAAATGACGTGAGTTCTGATGGAGAGAAAAAAATAAAGGCATATTTGCGAGAAATCAAGCGTCCCCCTCTCACCCCTCCTCCTCTGTAACAATCAGCTTCTGTTAACTCCCTTCTCAGACAGTAAATGAGAAGAAACTAAAGCACCAAAATGAATGCTATCTCCAAGATACTCATTCAGACTCATCAGGCAGCTCCCCTGTGGGTGGCAGGGGGAAGATGCTTCGCTACATGGATGAAAATAGAAATCTTTTCCAGGGTACGGTCCAACCTTTCTCTTTTGACTAAAGGTGGATGTTTATGTGTGTGCTTGTCATTTGTGGCTTCAGGTTTGAGGGGAGCTGTTAAGCTGCCTTAGCTATGTGCAAAAAAAACACAAACCTCCATTATCAGGTAAGAAATGACAAGTTGAAGGCTTAAAAGGGATCTAGATTGTGGCTGGTAAATCAAGGTGAAATGGACAATTACAATCCCAGCTAGTTGTTAATTACAGCAGACATCCTCTTGTCGCAAGTGTTTGAAATGCGTTCAAGAGAAGGAGAGAATATGGCAAGTACACATGTAGGTGAAGAGCTCTTGCAGGGTTTTGGTTTGGAAATATCCATCATTCTGATGGGGAATGCTGGGTGGGGTCAAGATGCAAGTCTGTGGACATGGCACATTTCAAGTCCAGTAGGTCTAAACTGGTGTCCATATTGAGTGCCAGTGTTTAAATCCTATAGGTAGGAGTCCATAGATGGGGCATAAGAGAAGCCTACAAAGGCCTCGGCTGCCTCTTTAATGCTGGCCGTGAAGAGGGCGCTGTCTGGGGAACAGCCGATGGAGCTGGGAACCGGTTCATCTGTGAACTCTGGATCAAAGTGCCGCAGGTCGTTGGGGCCCGTCTAGGGAAAGAGAGGGGAGACAAGTAGGGATTAGTCAGGCTTTACAGTACCTTGCCATAATTGGAAATGTTCTAATTCCCAATGAGGATGTTCCATACTCTTGATCTAGTTACGTAAACACAATTAAACGAGTGCATGTGTGGATTTGGGCACCTCAGCATTTAATAGTAGTGGCAGTAGCATTAAAAAAGTAATTTACCACATTGGGGTTGAAGGGAGGGGTGATCTTCTTGGCATTCAGGTCATCCCAGTTAATGGGGGAGAAGAATACGTGGTTCTTAATTTCAATCTGGAAAAGGAGAAAATGACAAATAATCAAAAGTTGCCCCTTAACATAAAAGTGCATAATAAGTGTATAAACAGTCACATAAATACTTACAAAGTCCTCTGTGCAGCCCAGTCTCTTGGTGCGGTCTTTCTGCAGAAGGCCCTCCAGCAGGTGCCTGGCTGCATTGGAAATGTTTGGTTTCAGCTGCAGCGGCTTGTTCAGGATGTTGTCGTACATCTCTGCTGTGTTGCGGCTGTAAAACGGAGGCTGTTGATGGACAAAAACAACTGATTAACAACTTAGCAACAATATAAAATAGATTTTTTAGTCTTTAAAAAAAAAAAAGGGAAAAAATGTTGATTTTATGACATGCTACGTACCAGGCCGTACAGCATCTCATAGAGAACAGCTCCTAAGCACCACCAGTCTACTGTTCTGTCATATGGCTGCTTGTGTAGCACCTCAGGAGCCAAATACTGGAAAGGGAAGAAGTGGATCCAATTTAAAAAAAATGTCATAAAAATGTCAAAACACAGCAGTTTTGTAATGCTGAATATTCTCTCCTTACCTCAGGAGTACCACAGAAAGTCGACGTCGTCCCGTTAAGTTCGATATTCTCCTTGCAGAGCCCAAAATCTGTGAGAATGATGTGTCCCTGTGAGTCCAGCAGGATGTTCTCTGGCTTCAGGTCTCTGTAGACAATATTGAGGGAGTGCAGGTATCCCAATGCGCTGGCAATCTCTGCTGCATAGAACCTGGCTCTGGGCTCCAGGAAGCAGCGCTCCCTCTGCAGGTGGTAGAACAACTGCAATAAAGAGAAACACACATGAGTAAAAATGTTAATTAAAACAAGTTTTTGGGTAACAAAAAAAACAAAAAAAAAACATGATCTGTTGCCTGCTACAGTATCAAAAAGATCGAAGCAAAAGTAAGAAACAGTAGATGAAAGATCATAAAAAGGTACATGCTGAAAAAGTGAGAGGAAAATGGATGGGAGGAAATAAAAAAAAGCAGGAAGGCAATGGCTAAAAAAGTTTGACAAGGGAAGACAGATGATAAAAGAGCCAAAAGGTGGAAAGAAAGATCAGCAGATGGAGGGGAATAAAGGAGAGAAAGAGAGCAAATGCGTCCTGTTTCCTGATGAAGTCCATATTTAATCAGCGCTGTCTTTGCTTGTGCAACAATCACAGGAAATTAGCTCGATTAGACACACACAGACTCTCAATGGCATTGCTAATTTTGGCCCTGAGTTTCTCCTGCTGTCCCAGCCCTCCCCATGATTTCCTGAGCAATGTTTCCTCCAGTGAAAAAAGGAAAAAAAAAGAGAAGAGAGCAACAGACTCTATTCTGCTTCTCATGACAGGATTTCCTTTCTGTCTGTCTCTGCCTCTGCCTCATCTTTGTTTCTGATTCTGGCACAATATTGTTCCTTTAAAAACTTTATCAGTGTCTGCCCTGTTCTCTTTACCATTTCCTCCTTAAGTCATCTTTAACTTCTTCTTTTTATAGCTTGAATACCCCCCCTCCCTTTTATTATCTTCCTTCCTTCTAATTCACTCTCTTTTCAGGCAGCAGCTCAGCAGATAACTCACCTCTCCTCCATTGATGTAGTCCAAGACGAAATAGAGTTTGTCAGCTGTTTGAAACGAGTAGTGAAGCCCAACCAAGAATGGGTGCTTAACATTCTTGAGCAGCACATTCCTCTCTGACATGATGTGTTTCTCCTAAAAAAGAAAACATAACAAAAAGGGCAGGGGTTAGAAAAGTTGACATATTTCAACTTTAGTATGCATTTCACTTGTAAGCATGCCTCTATGTACACATACCTCCTTCTTCTTCAGAATGGCCTTTTTCTGTAAGACTTTGATGGCATAAAACTGGTCATCTGTGCGATGGCGTGCGAGCAGCACCTTCCCAAAACTGCCCTTGCCGATTACTTTGAGGAAGTGAAAATCACCAGGTTTGGCTGAGGGATTGGATGAGGGACCAAGGTTGATCTGCTGGGATGGACTGGGCTGTGAGGTCAAATAAGTTCAAGTTAATTATGAAAGGCAACCACATGAGCAGAGGATATGTCTGCATCTCTGCACATGTCAAAGTATGAACAAAGGAAGAAGCACACAATTCACAGTTTAATGCAAACATACGTACAGGAGGAGAAGGGTTTGAGTTCATGAGCTCAGCATCCTGCGGTGGACCCAAGTTCAGGATAGACTGAACTTCAGGACTGAAAATAACAAAAAAAAAAAAAGTTTTAGTTTAGTTTTGTGTTAGAATAATGAAATATATCCCCAGTTGTTCTCTAAACATGAATCAGCTGTCTGGAAAGTGACAATAAGTTTCCCATGAGGACAAATAACTGGCATTTCTGCTGGTTTCCCAGTGTTTTGACCTCCATGGAGAGCAGAACAATAACATGAGTCAGATGATACTCACTGCTTGCAGGCGTAGGAGTTCGTGGCAAGCCTCTGAATGAAGTCGTTCAGACCCATCCTCCTTTGTTTCATAAAAGCTGCACAGCAAAAAGGGAAAAAACAGAGAAAAGGAAGATTTAGGACACTTGAATTTACAGAAAATGAATAACAAGAGGAACCTTTAAAAAGAAAAATCCAATCATTGCCCGTACCAGTGACTAATGCTACAAGGCTTCTGGTTTTTGAGTAAGTCAGGACAGGCTTTTCTGTTTCTGTTTTGATTGTCATGATGAGTTCAGTATCAGCTACTATGGATGTCTCTGTCAAAAATCCAAATTGTAACTGCTCACGTTGGGCTCCTGATATATAATAGGTGTAGAGGTGGGCGGAGCTGCCCCCAGGCGCCCACACCCCCTGGTGGGCGTTATCCCCTGCAAACGTTTAGCTCAGAGCGGCACTGGTTTAGAAGGTGATGAACCAATGACCGCTTCGCTCCTAACGCGTCATAGCCGCACCTCAGCAATGCTTGCGTAAAAGAAAAAAACGGGGAAAAAAGGAGGAAAAAAACTGGAAGAGTTTTATTTGCACATATGCTTGTGCAATTCCATGACAACTTGGTTAAAACACTGCATGTGTCACTCAGGACGGTTTCGTCACATTTTCAGTTTCCACAAAACTACAGGCGATTGAAATCCACATATTTCTATAAACTAATATAACCTATTCACACTTACGTTCCAGGAGTACAAGAGGAACTTTTCTGTACAAAGAGTGCATGAGAAAGTAAAAGTTCAAGAGAGATCAAGACTTTGGTTGCAATTCGAGCCTATTCTTTAAACTTAATCAATTTGGTCCCAGCTCAGCGTCTAACCCCCAATGAGGTCGCATCTAAGTCCAGTACAAATAATTTGATAGCCTCTTCACTAAGCCTATCAACTTCACTGCTTGGCTGACTCTCAATTCAAAGTGCCGGGGAATGACGCAGGCCCCCCCTCAATACACAAAAGACGGGAGGGATAGCCCGAGCTGAGGGAGGCCGCTTGCCAAGAAAAGCCGCTGGTAGTGGAAAAGTACAGAGTGAGAAACTCCTGAATTCACCCAGTTTAAAAGGAAGAGAAAAGATCTGATTGTCAGTCCGTAGCTGTTTGTCTCCAAATAAACAGCCAAAGGGATTCAAGGTGATGATTAGAATGTAAAACGCAACTTTGCGCTGCGTTTTGAGCGCTGACACACTTTTTGTACAGACGGACAGTTGGGCACAGTTACATAAGTCACCTGGTCCGAGTTTTATCTGCACCCGTCAGTGGAATGAGAGTAGGCTATATAAGACGATATCAGCTGTGAAAGCCAAATTCGTTTAAATGGAACACACTGCCGTGCCTTACAAAAAGTAGGTTAGGCTATGGGCGCTGTTTTCGCAGTCTTTAATTATTTAAAAATGAATCACATTACAGGACCATAAAAAGTAGAAAAATTCAACTGTTCAATATTTCTATGTGTTCATCATAAAGGTAGGCTAAACCAGAATTTCCACACAAGGCAAACCTTTCAGTTCCAAAGTAGGTCTCATTTAGACCAGCTCCAGGGTTCAACTAGTCGCACTAGAGAGTTGCCAAGATCTCTCCAGCACTAAGAGGTGCCCCCCTATCAGCGAGCTATTTCCATAGATAACAGTATAAATCCAGGCCACGGGTTTATGGGTGAACAAAGCCCACCAAAGGAGGTCTGTCTGGGCTTTTCATTTTTACAAAACCAGAAAAGGGTTCAGGAGCTGCTTTGCAAAAGAAACTGAGAAAACTGTCATAAAAGTCCCTTAAATACAAACACAGATTCTTCTGCATCGACTCAGTCCTCAGGTTTTCTCATAGAAAGTTCGGTCTACTTACACGTCAAAGCGGTCGTTTTGTCTTTCATAAGGATGCTTTTAATTCCCCGGATCACAACAAGGAGAGAGGCTGCAGGATCCTCGACAGAGAGGTAATCGAACTACACTACATTCCACCTCTCAGTTAGTTTCTTCTCATATTTTTTTTCATTCTTCTCAGGGCGGAGACGTCCCGCCTCCCCTTCCTTCCACTCCGGTTTTGTGTTTCACGGATGGTTGCATGACTTTTTCCAAGGGCGGGGTGATGCCGCTTTCAAATGCTCCCTGTGAGCTCAGCTTTCCAGTACAGCCATTGAAAATGCAGTAAAATTATATTTAATAAAAAAATGAGCAAGAATATTAATAATCACCCTTATGAATGTCTGGTTTATTTATTTCTACAGCTTTTAATTGCAACTGATATGGATTTAAAGGTAAATGCTAAAAATAAAGATGATAAAGTGCCAGTAAAACATGAGGAAAAGCTCTGAAAGTAAGTTTGTGATATTTGTGTGCACATATGCCAGCAATTGCCTATTCCTTATTCACTCTTGCCACCTATCTTTATTTCCATTTAAATTACACTTTTAAACAATGCTTCATCAAATGAGGACAGGAACTCATTTATAAAAAATCACATCACAAAATATTCTTCAATACATTCAGTTTTTTTCCACACAGCTGAGGTTGTTCACACGCTGTAGCAATTGGAAAATCACAGGGTTCATTTGGGGTCAAATATGGCAACTGACTGGAAGAGTGAGCGTAATTATTAACTATTTCTACTGGTTAATTGCCAAGCACTATTTTGGCCTGCAAACACTATTTTCTCAGAATAATGATAAGCATATTTTGTTTGAGAAGTCTGAAGAGAAGGACTTAAATGATGCCGAGATGTAAAGATACAAATGTCAAAGGAATGATCATGTACTTAATATCATTTACATTAAATGGCACTGTAGCCCAAGGCAGACCATTATACTGTAAATGAGGATGCAATCTGGTCTTTAAAAAAAAAAAATGTTATGTGATGTCATAAAGTTATGCAGGTTATTTTTAAATAGGCCTTGAAGTGATCCACAGTCTTGGAATTCCAAGATTGTTTTTAAATATCAACGTAATAAAACGCATAGTTTTATTTTGTTTGTTTGGGGGGGGGTTTGCTCAGTTTTGAAATTTGATAAAGACAGCCTTGGACAAAAAACAAGACATAACATACTGCAATGTGTCATTATTCAATCAACAAAACAAAAATGTCTGCGACAGACTGGCGACCTGTCCAGGGTGTACCCTGCCTCTCGCCTGATACTTGCTGGGATAGGCTCCAGCCCAC
>JAOXYM010000024.1:11358324-11376744 GCA_028567055.1 Leptatherina wallacei | reverse complement strand
TGGGATAGGCTCCAGCCCACCCGCGACCCTGCATGGATTAAGCGGTACAGAAAATGGATGGATGGATGGATGGAAAACAAAAATGTAGAAGTGTGTCTATAACTACACACACCCTTAGTTTCCCTAGAAATTAAGATGGTGACTAGCAGGCAGGAATCAGATGCACTTGATTAATTGGTCATTCCAAAACTGTAAATACTGGTTTAAAAGCTGAAAATGTTGCTGGTCGAGAGCATTCAGGTGTATGTTAACATAAAGCCAAGGAGGAAAGACATCTCCAATGGTCTTGCAAAAGTCATTTATGCTACCCAGCAATCTGGGAAAGGTTATGAGGCCATTTACAAACAATTTGGGGTCTATCATTCTACAGTCAGAAAGACTATTCACAATGGGAAAACATTCTACACAGATCTTTCCAGGTGTGGACGCCCCAGCAACTTAAGGACGTCCCTAAGATCAATATGCACTTCTCACTGAAACTGTAATAAACCCAATATTTACATCTCAGACTCAGTAAGTCTCAGTTAATGTTAAATGTTGTAGTAGTATTGCAGTTGATTTATCTGTAATGCACTGCATCATGTTTTGTAAAAAAAAATTGACATATGATACCAGCACAAATACCTCATACCAACTATCAAGCACAGTGGTGGAGGGATGATGATTTTGGCTTTATTTGCACCCATAGGACCTGGACACCTTGTATTCATTGAGTTAACCATGAAGTCACTTGAATACCAAAGATTCAGTCAAATATGAGACCATCTGCACAACAGCACAAGCTTGGCTGAAATTGGGTCATGTTGCAGGACAACTGATTCCAAACACTTGGCCAGTCAGCACCAACAGTTGGGTTTTAATGGCCTGGCTGCAGGGCACATCCATTGTGAATTTGGCCAAAGGGCCATTCCTGCTTTTTGTCCCACTCTGATTTATCCGGCCAGTTTTGGTCATCAGTCTGCAAGCGTTTAGTCACAAATCCTTTTGTGAAAATTAATGCGTTTGTGACTCAGCTACACTGTGTAATTGTTATTAGACAGTAGAAAAGCAGAGCCAAAGAAAAGCAGCAATTTATGCTCATCCACAAATTATGCTCAGTCAAGAAGACTAACATGCATGTGTGACTCTGCAGGTTTTAAATATAGCCTCAACTTTTCACTGCTGTGTCTGTTTCTTCCATAAGTCAGGTCAAATCTATTATTAATCCGTCCACTGCAGCCACCTGATGGACTCGCACACACATGCACAGAGCCAGGAGGCATAACGAACCTGCAGGAGAGTCTGAGGACACATGGACATGCACACACACACACACACTGGAGGGCAAAGAAAACCAGAGAGACTTGCACACTCTATCCGCAACAATAAAGGGCAATCTTCCTAAATCTTTTCAAGGTGCCCTGCATACCTCTTTCTCTTTGCACCACCAGGACCTAATGCTTGAAAAACACATTTCTCCTTGAGACAGTGCAGGTTACAGCAGTGTCATCCTTCAACAGGCATTTCATCTACAGTTTCTCATCTCTGACACCAAAGTGGCAGTCCTTGTGGGATACCTGACTTCTCTTATCAGCCCTGGGAAGCGGCATATGGTAAGCAAGTAAAGCATCAATAGTTCCTCCTTTTTCCTCATACGAGCACACATAAAGCCGATAGAAGCATTGAAAAATGCCCTTTTTGCAAAGTCACCCAGTAGAAGTTTTGAAAAAGTTATCAAATACTTTACATTACCTCGGCTGGGGTGTACGCTCTACTCTTCAGTCTGCATCTGATGGTTATATAGCCGAGAATTGAAAAAAATGAGAGACAGGGGGGGTGGTAAAAGGAGATCAGAAGAGAGGGTGCGATTCTAACAAAAGATCCTCTCAGTGTTTTTCCTATCTGGCCCTCTTTCCCCACACTGGATTCACAATCTGCTCAATGCTCCGGCCCAGAACAAGAGGAGCCTCCACAACACTCAAGCTGTGTATTTGTTGGCCATATGTGTGTGGGGCACTAGTATGTTATGTAACCCACTAGTGGCATAGTGATCAATGCCAGCAAAGGCACTGACTCACACACACACACTCACACACATTTAGACTCTGTGGGCTGTTTGGTGAAAGGACAGGAAGGGTTTGCCATGGTGCATAGAGTCATAATACAGACATACAAATTCTACCCACTCACTATGGACCAACACATACATAAAGACCAGCATGTCCCCATATTCACGCCACGTCCCGCAGATGACATCTATCCATCAGTTTTGCTCATCTCTGTCAACCTCCTATCTGTTGTAATCTCGGCTCCTTCTGCTGAGGATGATGAGGGTGCTTGCGGATATAGTTGATCTGGCGATGAATGTGAATGAGCTTCGGTGGTGAGGAACCAAATGACACTGTTACATAAAAGCCTCAGTTATTCACAGGCGGACAGCTTGGCTTTTATCTTGTCACTCTACACAGTGAGTGCGTGCTGTGTCGTGCGTGTCAGTGTTGCTTGTTTGGCTTTCTTGGCTACCAGAAAGTGGCCTACTTATCACTATAGCTACTTCTGTGGGCGGTCATGTGACCATTGTAGTTGTAGTTTATTGCTAGTTTTTATATATTTGGGTGAAATTGTTGGGTTGGGATGCCTGCTGGGTTGTTTGTGTGTTTGAAGGCATGTGACAGGTGTTTTGTAGCTGATGCCAATTTCCCAGAAATGTACATTTAACCAATTTCAGTGGGAGGTTATTATATTTAAATGGAAACATTTCTCATTGAGTAAATTTCCATAGCATCATTTCAAAGTGTTTGTTCAAACTTGGGCAAATATATGTTGCTATTTAACATGGTGTAATGAACAAATGATGGCTACCTTGGGTACAATGGATCAGAGTTCACACACCCAAACCTGTCAACAACTTTTACTGTCACCAACATGTTCAGACATTGGCCTTAACATTGATGAATGTCCTTGGCTCTGTTGAGTCTTCATGGATTTATTTGTTTGCGTTATATTGTGTACGGTTGGTGGACTTCTTACACTAATCTGTGAAAGGCAGGTTGATACATGTAGGTGAGGCATCATATGCTGTGTGAGAAAACAGCTTCAAAAGTGACCTGTTACTATACTTTTGGATCACAGAGAAGAAAGGTTCAAGAGCACGCACACATGCTCACTCAAATCCAGGCTGAGTAATTACATGTTATATAACAGCGTGTGATAAAGAGACGTCAGTGTGTAAATGCGGATTCACAGCAGCAGGTTGATGAGCAGGCAGATACTTGTAATAAGGGTTTCTTTTTGAAGATGCTCTTTGTTATACAGGCTGAAGGTTTTTCTGAGTGGATAGAAAGGATACAGACTTGGTTTGCTCTGTAAAATTACACGGTCAGGACTTTTCTCCCTATAATTATTAAAACCAAACCTCTCCTTTGCTTTTTTTTGCTCTCTCTCTGTCACACATACTGCTGCATCACTGTAAACAAATCATAGTTGTGACACTCTTCAACTTTTAGGTGTTCCAAAAGCCACTAATTGCTGAAGTTGGATCGACAGGGTGTAGCAGCGTGACAACAGAGGCCACAGGAACAGCCTGTCACCATCTCGGCTAATTGCTCCAATTTCTCTCTGCACGCTGAAAACTCCCATTACTAACAAGCCGACCACTGCCAGAGAGAGGCATTCTCATCAGTCTGGTTCCTGTCACATTTCTTTCTTGGAGATATTCCAGCAGGTACCTGCAGATCTACAAGGGTTCCTTCACAGAGTGTACCAGTATAAATATGCACTTGCACTCAAAGTATTCCCAATTTACGGCTTCTAATCCAGCTACATGATTCAACTACTTAAAAAATAAACAAAAACAACCTAATTATATAGAATAGTTCAATTTAGCTTAATTGTAACATCTTAAAACAGTAAAATATTATTTATATAAATTTTGTATGACCAAATATTAAATGTTTGCTTTCTTTTGGTGATAGGATTTACTGTCACATCCTCACAGGAAGATGTCCACATCTTGCCAGAGAACAAAACCCATATGATTAAAAAAAAAGAGCATTAAGATCGTCTCAGTGCCAAAACATGACATGCTAACAGGTTGTGTACTTTACCTTGAACTCTGGTTTGTGGTACAAATATAAAGCATGATAGAAAATTCAAGTTAAATAACTTACAGTAATTTGAGCAATAAACAAAAATGGACTTTAAACCCAGTGGCACACATGTAGGCCAAGCAGCTATCATTCAAACTCGCATTGAGTCGACTGCTGCAGTGAAGCTGTAAACAGCAAAGGTCACTGTGTCATGCGTATGATGATCTGTCCTGAGCATTGTGTCTCTAACTACTGTTTTGCCACATTCCCAAAAAGAAAAAAAAAGAAGTAATCTTGGGCGTTGGACAACAGTAATTATCATGAGAGTTTAGAGGTTGGATCAGGGAGCCAAGTGGTGAGGTAACACGAAGCCATCAGGTTTGGAGGATAAAACAACAACATGAAAGAATAAAACTAGGAATAGTAAAAGGTGACATTTAATAAGAGGGATTAAGGAGAGAATACAAAGGGATCAGAGTCAGTGTCAGAGCAGATGGAAAGAAAAAGGTGGGATGAAGTAAAAGAATACGAAATAACAGGCTAAGTTGCTGGTTTCTTACCGTTGTCACCAGGGCAACAGTAGTTGTCCGAGTCTGACTCATTGTGGTAATACAGATCCATCGCCTGGGAGAGACACATGGCATCGCTTAGAAAAACAATTCATGGAAATATATGAACAATAATGTCATATAAATTTAAATATAAATCATTTAGATGTAAGTTAACAGAAAATGCTGTTGGTTCACATATAACAACATTTGATTTTATCATAAGAACATAGTACTTGGAGACTGTGATCCTTTACCCAAGGATATGAATACCCATAATTTGATGTTAAAAACATTTTCCTAATCTCAAAATATAAGATGTATTCAATTAAAATTAATATAACCAGCTAATTAAATGACCCCTGTTACTGACAAATCATTGTGTCTGGTATATTTTTCACATTTCTTCAAGACATAATTTCCAGATACTGTTCATCTGCTTTTTCTTTTGTTCTCCACTCGTCCAGTTTCCTCAGCTTTTTTTTTTAAAGGATCACTGCACATCATGCTGAGATATGCCAAGTTTTTAGCTCAATTTTTGCCAAACTATTATCGCTAGCATTTTTTTTGTGTGGATGCAGCTAAAGAAACTTGGACAAATGATGTGTCTTTGAACAGGATGCTGGTAACAAAGTGCCAAAAGATACAGTTTAAATAGGCTATTCCAGAAGTTGTTAGCTATATGTACACAAACTGGTTCACCTTTTGAATCAGGGCCTTTTTTTCTTACTTGATTGATTCTTGGGTCAGTGTTAAGTGGCTTAACAAATAAGGTATGAGGTCTGAACTGAAAGGGAGTAAAAAACAGCTGATGTCCAAGAAAAATTCTCAAGATCATGTTAAAAGACTACGAGAAAGTCTGGCTGCTTGAAAGCGAAATATAGAGAAATGAAGAGTGGCTCAAAGCTTTTGCAAAGTGCAGTATATGACAAAGTTGGGCTGTTAAAGTTGAGCTTTCAGTACTTCAGTACTCAGTAGTCGACTCTTTATGGCTGTAACTGGTTCACATGGTTTCATTCAAATCACCAAACTGTGATTACACCCCTTTCTGTGGAACACAAGATAATTCTGATTGATCGTGAGATGATTTAATTTTTTTTTCTAATTGCTGCCCTATTGTGTGAAGATTTGGACTTCAACCCATTATCTACTGTATATCACAACCACCTGAAAAGTTAATGAAGGAAAGGACTTGTTTGTGGACTTCAGTCAGCAGGCTATCACCAATTAATAAGACAAATTTTGTAAAAAAGTAGAAAAAGCACTAAGTTGAAAAAAAAATGAAATAAAAGTAATGCAGATTTTTTCAGTGTTGTACACTCGGTGTGGGGTGTGTTTTTTTTTTTTAGGTTAGAACAGATCATTGGCTCACTGACTAAAACAATCAATACACTGCTCAATATACAGCAGCCTGAAAGCTTCTTATAGATGTGAACGCACATGTCGCAACAGCAGCTGGTTAGTTTGCCCCACTTTCTTAACTTTTCATACATCAACAACTTGATTGGCAGCTGACAGGGGACACAAGAAAAAAAGACAGTCATGTTCCCATGAAACTGCACTGTTGTGTCAGATATTAGTTTTCCATGATGTCGCTGTCAGTCAGCTACTTTTTAAAGTGGCTGATGTCTCTGTTAAATACAGTCTTAGCCTAGTTTTCTATTCCTCCCTCCAACATTGGAAACTTATCACAGCTCTCTCTGTCTCCCATGGGTGTTTTCTGAGAATGAGAACAGCTGAGGGATGTGCGTGTGTGTATGTATGAATGTGTGAATACTCCATGTGATTCTGCATGCATGTCGTTTCAGCTCCTTCAATTTGCTCCTTCATTCAGTTCTTTCAGCTGTCTACCTCTTATGCCAGACATTCAATCTTCATCAAAGTCTTAAAATTGATGGTAGCCTCGTCTTTATATAATTTTCTCTCAGATCCACACATACACACATCTGCATATGCGGCTAGCCGTTCATACCCAATTATGCTGACAACATCTTGCTGCAATCACTTTACTGTTCACAGGCCTTTTTTTCTTTCTCCTTGAATTAGCCTCACTCGTGCCTCTCCCTTCCTGCTTTCACTCATACCCTCTCTCACAGTTGTTTATTGATTCAGTGAAGGTCTGATAGAGTGGTATCCATAGAGATGGCAAGTCTGGAGTTTCTCTTCATTAATATTTCATAGCAGATATATTATTCTACAAGAAGACTTAAAGTTTGCTTTGTTGAAACAGTTGTGTGTGTATATGTGTGTCAGGTTCCAAGAGAGCCAAATCTCTTGAAAAAAAAACTTACACAAAAAGGACAAAACAAAGAAAAAATCAAAAGAACCGAATGACTTTGATCAGGTTTTTTTTTTATCCTCAAATGGATAAGAAAAGATTTTAGAAAAGATGCTATACATAGTTTAATTTTGATAATATAACAGAAATAAAATATGTATTACATTTTATATGCACTTTTTTTTAGGATTTTTTTATTTAATTATCTAAACATTTAACTTTCTATCTCTTTAGAATCATTTTTTGTAAAGATTTTACATTTGTAGAAAAATGGATTAAATTTTCAAAACTGCAAATCTAGCCTGTTGCTTATCGATCTGTTTCCTGCATTCACTGCTTGTGGGAATAACTATTACTTTGTTTATTTAGGTTTTTTGTTTGTTTGTTTGTTGAAGATATTTCAAAGAACTAAAATTGAGTTTTTCTTGGGGATGAACTACATGAAAAAGAGAGCATTTAAAGCCTTAAATTGTTTATTTATCTCAGGAAAGAAAGCAAATTGAAAAAATAGTCTCCAAAAATGTGTTGTTTTGGTCATTATATATGAGAAAACAAATGTAATTTCCAAACTCTCAGTATGTCTTTCATTTTTTAGAATTGAAATAAGCAAAATTTTGGAAACTGTGACATATGACATGTTTCTATACTGTTGGTTAACATTTAACCATTACAACTGAAAAACATCTATAAAATTCACAAAACTGTTAATGATTTGCTTAGCTACTACATAGTTACCTAATTTACCAGAACACCTGTTTGGTATTTTAACTTTGTAAACCGCAAAAAATGTCAACCCATACCTCTTTGAATACCTAAAGAAGACAGAAATCAACATGACCCTAGCTTGTTACATATTTGATTCAAAAGAAGAAAATAAAAGATGTCACTGTCAGGACTTCCATAATTTAAATTCTTCCTCAGTTTCTAATGACATCAACAAAAATGCCAAGAACTGAGGAAAGTTTCACAAGAAGATTTTTATTCTCTAAAAATGTTCCAGATGATGAAGTGCCTCATTGAAATTTTCAAGTAATGTATTAGAAGTGGGTCATATGTTGAATGCTAATTGGCAGTGCAGGTCAGCAGTAAAGTTGATGAGGCTGTCAGCACTTGGTACTGCACTGAGGAGAGCCAAATTATCTCTGGCCAAACTGTTGCTGATTCAGGAAAGAAGCCTGCTCATATCAAAAACTATCAGTTACTAAAATCATGGCAAGAGATGAAGCAGATAAACTGTAAAAAACGAAGATCAAGAGCTGACATTAAGAAGTTACAGAGTTGAGCAACTCAGGAATTCACTGATTCTGCTAAATTGTGTGCAATCTTTTATGGCTTGATGTGTGGGAGTGTTTTCAATATGAAATACTTTACAACAACTGCCAGTCAGTGCTATAATTAAATATTTGCTTTAAGATATAGACTTTACTATTATATTAAACCCAGAAAAAACAGTGAGAGTAACATTTTTCTATTGCTCAAAGAGTTTCAAATTTTCTTTGATATTTAATTGCTGCTTTGGGATTCACTGATAAACTACTGTTTGTGTGACAAGAATGAAGCTGTAGATCTAACTTGCCTGTGTGCGTTGACGTGGCTGCCAGGTATCCTCCAGGGCATAGCTAATATAGGGCCCGCTGCAGATGGAGCACTCCAGCATCACCGGGCTGGCCAGAAGAGGTGAGGTGTGAAGTCCCCAACACTGACAGCTTCCCAGGTGGATGTCTGACTCTGTCTCCTTCTGTTTGCCCGTGTTGTCATTATGATGTCGAGCCAGCATCTTCCACTTCCTGACCTGCATGTTAGGATGAATTATATTTCTTATTTGCTCAAGGTAAAATTGGAAAAAACAGAATACTTTTCATGGTGATGATAATGAGAAAAGGTCGCTCAGAGTCAGACTGATGAATAAGAGAAACACTTACACGAAACAACAAATCTATTTAAAGACAGTGAATTTAAAGACAACAACTGCGTTCAAATAACCCAGGGTGTTTTCACAAATGGTTTGTATGATTTCCTATGAAAAACCTGCACAGATGTAAGCTATACATAGGCCTAACCCTACAAAATTCTGAGCAAATCATTGTCCAAGTCACTGAAGGCTCTGTCGTGTTTTCTGTGGGCCTAGTACCTCTTGATCCTGTACAACGGGGATCCTGTCTGCCTCCAGACCTCAAAACCTCGGCAATACGGTGTATTTTCAGGACAAAAACTGCATACATTTATGACATTTAAACTGTGACTATGATCAAAATAACCATGAAAGGTTCTTCTCATTCCCAATGGACCTCAAACATATTAGATTATTAAATACCAAACCTAAACAGTCTTTTTTATTCATAAAAATTCTCTCAGGTCTTGCAAGTTGCTGCTAATGTGGCTGATATGCACGCTTCCACATGCATGGCACACAAGCACATACTGAAAATGTTTTATGTCCAGTTTAAAAACTATATGCTAGGCTATTGCTATTGCTATGCTGGGCTATTCAGTTCTATCCTACACTTTTTCAGTGTATTCCTGAGGATACGTTGCAATAACCACAACCAGGACAGAGGAGAAAATACGGCAACAATAGTACGTATTAGGCTGTCAGCTAATGTTAAAGTCATGCTGACTAAATGCAGAAGACACTCTGCACCTACACTGTACATTTAAGAATGAGCTGGTACTATTCTTCCTCAGCGAGAGTCAAGTTCCTCCTTTTATGAGTAAAATATTTGAGGGTCACATTTGGTTTAGAGTGAGTTATTCGATGCAGAAACTCCACCCATGTTAGAGCTACTGTGTCATTCTCTCCCGAGGACGACCTCCTTTTCTCAATCAGCATTTAGCAAGTACTTGGTAACACTGACTGAATGCATATCAAGGACAGAAATGGGAATATCAGTCAAGCACACACACACACACGAAGAAGACAGAAGGTATAAGAGATTAATACAAGATAGAACCTCGGGTCAAGGTGCAAGTAGTTCTTGAGGAAACCAAATTGCATTTGTCAGTGACCTAGACTTGCTCTTACATAAGGTGATGTGTGTCCTTGGCACCCAGAGTGGACAGGTTCAGAGTGTGCAGCCACTTCAAATGACTGTTATCAAGGCCTCTACTAGTGCCTGCTACTCTGCCGGTCCTTTGTATTAACAAAGCTTGGCATGAGAAAATTTACAATATGAGTGAGCAAGTTTTTGTGTGTGTATGTGTGTGCATTTGAGTCCAAACTTACAACTCAGCCAAAAATGTTTTTGCGTTATGTGAATGGTTGATCTCCTGACTCGCAACTGCAGTCCAGTGTAGGAAGGACCGAGGAATAGTATGATAACCATACTATGTTCATAACTTTCATATTTTTTTTATTGAATATTAAACAAGTCCCAGCAGCCAGAAGTATAACATAACGTTAACTCATGTGACTTTGACTATCCAAAATGTGTGGGCTGAAGGGTAAAAATGTCATTTTCATCATCGTTTTGTCTACACAAGCCCTTAAAGACAGCACTTTATCATGCAATCTTTACTAGACCTCTACCTTGTTCCCGGTAAGATTAGTAGAATTCCTTGAGGGGCTAAAAAAATATTTTCACAAGAAGGACACACATGAATCAACGGGGCCATTACCAGACTCCCTGTCCTTTCAACCCCTCTCTCTGCCCTTTGACCTTGTTTTGTGTTACGACCCATTAACACAAGTGCGATTAGGTTACATAAGGCTTCTCAGACTAGGTCTGTCCTTTTGCTCCATAAACTCAGGAAGTAATATATTCAAAGGAAATTCTCAAGCTAATGCAAGGATCTACATATCAGCCTAGTGCTCCAGAAATCAAGAAATGAAAACATCACTTTGCTCCCATGTCATCAAAACCCTTTCCTCAGCTTTTTCCTTACTTACCTCAACTGTCCTTCTATACAAGTTATGTAAAACCTTTGCTTAAAGGTCTGGTCTTTACTCTTACTGTATGGCACTTGGCGATAAAACACTGTATACTGATAAAGCTACAATCAACATACTGCCACTAAACTGTTCTGAAAAAGTTGAAGTGTTCTATTTTTCTGTTCCAGGCAACTTGTGCTTTATGCCTTCATAAAATTCATGGTAGATAAAAACAGTATTTATTGTGGTGTCATCAGTCAGCTCATGGTCTTCTTTCCTGGCAACCCGCTTTTAGCCTTGTATTAAATGTGTTTGTGAGCACCAGTTCCTTTTGGCATGAAATATGAAGAAATATATGTTTGAAAGACAAAAAGATAAAAAGAGAATGTGCGACACTCTTATATAAACAAACCCATTTTTGTCAGAGATAAGAATTTCTCATTAATGCCAAGGTCAGTGCTCCCCCCCCCCCCCCCCCCCCACCCTTGTCTTTTCCTAGAAAAGGTCTTAATGAAGGTTGGGGGGAAAATCAATCCAAATGGTAAAAAAGGGGAAGAACTATGATTCAGATCAGTCTGACTGGAATAGAGCAGCAAGTGTGTGGTGTATCTCATGGGAGATTAAGTCCCAACGATACAAAAACAAGCCAGAAAGAGCTGTAACGTCCCGGATGAGCAGAGAAGCAGACAAAGGAGCAAGTTTGGGATTTCAAGATTGGGGGTATTGACCCTAAGCTGATTTGGAGCTTGCACCCATTTTCATCCAATGTGCCTGGACTAATTCTTTTATCTTTCAATCTCTGGGAGTGCTTTGACAAGGTCTCTGAACTCTGACTTCTTGGCAAAATCATTAATATTCATGGCTTTCACTGCACTTTAACACATGCACATTTTGTGGGAAGTTAAAAAGCTGCTCTCTCTCTGACTTTTCCTATGCATCTTATCTCTGTGTTTTTCTCTTGCTTCTCTACAGAAAATGTGACCCACTATAGGAGCTATTATGAAATGTGATTTCTTCCCTTTTGTTTAAGTCTTTCCTCTTGTCCCTCTGAGATAAACACATCAGTGTAAATATTTCTGTAACAACTCATTAAAATCAGTGAAAGAGGAGAAAAAATCCTGAAAAGCAGACTTAAAACTGACATACAAGGCTTATCTTCTCTCAGATATTTAAAGTTGACAATGAAGTTTTGTATCCCTTATCTGACTGATGCCAACTTTCATTGCCTAAAAAAACAGAGCATTTATTACACAGAGGTTAGTGAAAAGTGCATTTTAACAGGACTATTGGTACACGCGTGCTGTCACCCTTTGAGTCTGCTGTAACACCAGCGCTTTGACCTAAATGCTCATGTCAGCATGCTATAAGCCACCATTCAGATTGGGAACAGCCCAACAATAAATTTGTCAAGACACTCAAAACCATAAATGTCTTCCTTGTGGTAATGCAAAAGAAAAAAAAAGAGATTATTCAGTTATAAATTAGTTTTTCAGCATGTCAATGAGCTCACAGATCTCAAGATTTAGCAACTTCATACTTTAATTATGCTTTCACACTGATATAGACTGAAAATGAGCAAAGCTTTCAAAGTATATCAGAATGAAATCACTGTCTTTAACAACCACAGCAGCATATTTCTAGGCAATAAATCCACATCGAAGCATATTAGGTCGATTTTATGCTCAGCTGTGGAGTGTGTGCCATAAACCCAAACCCCACAAAGCAGTTTCAGCAGAGACGCGTATGAGAGCATGAGAAACTAAAGCTACACTGGATAGTCAGGGTGTTACTGAGCCTCTGTGGGGCAGCAGTTTTGGTTCTGGAACTTCAACATGGAAGATTGGATTAGCTGGACTCTCAGGGTAGATTAGGCCAACAATAATTCCCAAAGTCCCTCACAATGAAACTTGTGAGGGAGGGTGCTCCCCTTCTTTTCAGCAGGAAGAAAAGAAGAGGGTAGGGACTGAGGTTTAGGGAGAACTGATTCAGATGTGGAATTTTCCTCAGTGAGTTATTTTTGTACATTTTAATGAGTATCCTCTCAAATAAATGCAAATTAACAAATTTGTAAAATCAAATTCTTTATGTGCAATTTATGACCAACAAGACACAAAAGGCTTTATTACAAGGTAATAATAAAAACACATATAGTAATTATGATGAACTCTTTCACTTGGTTTAATATTTAGTTTTCACATGACCTGAACTGACAAATTACATGAAAAGACAGATTGTTTCCTTTTGCTTTTTCAAAATAGCAAACACATAAGAGCAGTCTGATGGCATCAAAAGTATCCTTCTAGTGTCAAAGGTTAAAAGTGAATGACTGAACATCTTGAAGTTTGCATTTCAACACTTTGAGACGATATTGATGCGTTTTCCAGTCTTCGGATAGAATAAAATCAAAAGTGGAGCTCTTGATGCCGTGCATCGGTTTGTTTCAAGGTGACTAAATGAAGCACATAAGGAAAAGAAGAAAGTGCATACCGTAAAACATGGTAGAGGTTCTATAATAAATAGATAGAAGGGGGGGGGGAAAGAAAAAAATAGCAATATAAATATATCAATGGATGATAATAAAAACATAAAGGGTGTAAATAATACATGGCTGAATTCTAATTGGAGGAGAACCAGCTAATTAGTTAAGGTGTTGCCAAGTGCTGGAAGGTGGCCACGCTGACACAAGCTGGCTTCACACAAATGCTAAGTTGGCACCCCACCAGTTTCATTACTAAGCAAAGAATTTGAAAGACTCAGGAAGTTCTGACATTTGGCATTTATATGAGCTGAATGTGAATATGTGGTGAAGTACTTAACAAGGCAAAAAGAAAGTTCTGAGTCAATTAAATTAACTGTTCAAAAGAATACAAACAGAAGTTTGGAACGAGAGACATTTCTCTCCCCGGTACTGATACAGTATGCATGAGGAGCCAACAACCTGAAAAAGGGATTTTGGCTCCAAGTGTTCTCAGTGTAAGTCTTTGTATAAAAAATAATTGGACCTTGAGGGGAGTTCCTCCTAATTCTGACTTACTCCCAGGGCTTGCTAAAACCTTTCTGACAGTAATTCAATTCACAGTGAACGCAGCTAAAGCTGATATTCAGCTGTGGTTTTTGTAAGGCCGTGTAGCCTGACTGGCAGGTGAAGAGAGAAAAACTGGTCAAGAGAGAAAACCAGGACACCACTTGAAGTTCTTCAGGTACACTCACAGTAGTTACATAAACCAGTAGCACTGTAATAAATCTTTATTGCTGCGTATTTAGTCGCTATGCACAAATCTTTTTTTTATATTTGTTTTTGTTTTACTGGATTTGATCAAATAAAACTAAATTCTGGACTGTCTCTAATATTCAGCTGAATCTGCAGCAATTTAAGATCCTTTTATCCAGCTGGCAGATTGCTGAAGTACAGAGTTCATGTCATTGCCTGGAAAATGTCAGTAAAGTGTTAGTAAAAGGTCACTAATAAAGCCGTGCAATCTTTAATGCGACACCCAAGTCATCAATCATTAGCTCCATCAACTTCATTTCAGACTGTTCAGTAGAAAGCCACTTCTTGGATGAGACTACGTCAAGAGCCAAAGTCTGGAGTGCAAAGTCCAGCAGAAGTATGTAAATGTAACACACTGTGACAACTTGAGAACTTTTTTTTTTTTTTAAGAAATCGTTTACAGCCGGTATGTAGGTCTAAGGTTGGAACGTTTCTCCCTTTAAGATCTTGTTGATGCGTTATCTTATTTACGCTTGAAATGTGTTTGTACTTGCGACTGGCACATGAATTCAGTCTTGGTCTCAATCACTGACTCACACAAAAAGCTTTATCATTAGTGGATTAGTGGTGAGGCTTTATCACTGCTAAAGGAGAACAGAGGAGGCGGATTTGTCATAGATCATCTCCTTCTGTTTTCTCTCTGTGGAGAACAAACACTGGCCAACTTACCCATGACACATGTGTTTTAAAATGGACATGACCCAGTGTTCATTTCAGCTTTTTGTCTGTGAGGACAAAGGTACAGGATGATCCAGCTGACCCTAACAAAACATTATCAGGATGAGCTTATTTCATTGACACATGAGGCGAGGATCCTACTGCATACAAACAAAATTCAGAATTAGGTCGAGTTGTTTGTCCTCTACTTTGTTCTTCTACTTCTAGCTGAGATTGACTCAATAGTCAACGCCACCTCACAGGGATACATGAGAGCAGATAAAAATCATTGTTCCTCTTGGACACACTCGGCTTACTTCATCTCTCTGGATTTCTTCAACCCTCTTCCTCTCTGCTTCACCTTCTACTTTCCTTCCTTTCTTTCTCCCGCATGACTGATTTTTGGACAGTAAAGACAAATGGAACCAGAGCGGATCCGGATATTCTGGGTAAACAATACCGAGTACACTTGACGGTTAACACCATCACCGGATTAGTCATATCAGGCCAGTTCACTGTTACTTGCATCATTATACCCAATGTCAGGTTTTCAATGACATTCTAGAAATCTGCTTAGACATGAGGACATGATGCTATCACTACTACTATTAGTAATAATAACTCATTTAATTATAATGCTGCTTAATATAATGGGCTACATGGCAGACCCATTACACAAAGTTGCGATCAAACTGTATCTTCAGTCAGAGGCTTCTACTGCTCTGCTGCAATAGACTAGTACAGAAGATCATTAATCAATCAATCAAATTTTAGTACAGACTCAAGGTCCAAAATGAAAAAAATATAAAACCATAGATCAAACACAGTGACTTTATACAATTTCCTTTATAATTACTGCTTATTCTTGTTCTTTTTATTCATAATTTATCTCTTTTGAATCACCATTTATCATTATATTTCCATCCATCCATCTTCTGCCGCTTATCCGGCATAATACTTTGAAAATATCATTTTTTTCAAGGATTAATAAACTAATATTATTTTCTAAAAGATGCTCCTTCAGTTTCAAAACGTTTCCTGACAATCCAGTATAAGAAGTCTAGAAATCTCCTATAAACAGCAACAATAACTTTGGGTAGATAAAATAGAAAGAATACACGTCATAGAAACTTATCAATAGCATGTACATTACTTTTATGTTAATCCTTGAAGGAAGAGAGAACTTTCATAAAAATGATGATGTATCATGTGTATTATTTGTATTTAATCTGCATACATTGTTTCTGTGTTGTTCATGGAACATTTATTTTAGATATCAATAAAGCATTTCAGCTCAGGTAATGGTTGCTGAAGGTGACAACATATTATTGAGCTTTAAATTTTAGAAAAGCAACGGAATCACACAAAGGAGAGATAAGATATAGGATTGTAAAGGATTGTGTTCTTTTCATGCTGATTAAGACTTCATCAAGTACAGTTCAGGCATGATGAAATAGATTACTGGAATGGCTACACTCGCATTGGTTTTAGACTGTGTGGCAGTCTGTTGGTGTGTATATGGGACACTACACTATGTCCTCATCAGGAGGATTTATGCTTTTGATTTCTGTTCATGCCCAGGCAGTGTTGGGGCAGATGGCCTGACCTCATCTTCTAATAAAACTGTCCTCTCAGCCTTTCCCATCTATTTCTATCACTGCTGCTTCCTCTGTTAAAATCTCTCCCCTCAACTCCAGTTAGTTTTTTGTCCTTTCCAGCCATTCATCATCTACCCTTCTATCTGCTTACAACAAACCATTTCTCCTTTATTTTCCCAGCAGTCATTAAACCCCCCAGGAACATTCAGGGCTGTAACTTCAGCGCACTGATTTCATATGATAATAAAATCAGCGCCATAAAGTTGAGTCTATATTTATCTTAAGCTCAGATAGACTCATCAAAAGCAGTAGGTTGAAGTCTATGCAAGAGCACTGGGTCAAGGCTAAGCTAAGCTACCTGCATTTTTAATGGTGCTGATGCTTTGCAATTAGAAAAAAAAAGGGTGCTGTGATGGATTTTTAATGAGGAGAGGGAGGTGGAGGTGGGCAATCTGTCAGGGAGGATTTTACTGGAAAAAGAAGATCACAAGTGTGTAAGAGGGTTTGGTAAAAGTTAATTTATTAATTCAAGATATTGCAGAGTTCATATTTTATTCATTTTTGGCCTCTCTGGGTTTTATTGAAACTTCAATCTGAGGTCAGATGCAGGTTCTCTGGCAAGAAACAAGCACAGCATTTCTCTGCCAGGTGCTGTTCAATAAAATCAGAAGCTTCTTCTGGCAGTACAGGACAGTATTTAACCACACGGAGCAGCTACGGTGAAATAGTCAACACGGTAAAAGTAAAAAGAAAAGGTATTGACAATAATCAAGATATTGAAATATGTGAATATAGCTTCAAAAACATTACTGACAGCAGATTCTTTTTTTCAAAAAACTTGAAAGATAATTTTGTCCTACTTTGAATTCAGTTGCCAAAAAAGTAAAAAAAACTGAGGAATTTGTCTGTCGGTAATCAAATAATATCATTATCATGAATCCCTTTGGCAACAATTATCATGTAGTAAAAATCTGACGTTCCGACATTTCTAATGATAATTATCCCCAGCTTCCGTCTATGCATGCTCAAGAGTGATCAGACACTGTGTCATCTGCTGTCTTGTTCATTTACACTTTCATTAAAACGTGACAGCAGCCTCCTTGTGCCATTCTCCAGTTTGACTGATTCAGCTGATTTTGATGGGCGGAGAAATTTCATAATGAATCATGGCTCATTTGCATTTGAGTCAGGTCGTGGGTGAGCTTTATTCAACGAGAGCAGTAAGTTTGACATGTCTGGGAAATGTTGCCATGGCTGCTCCAGTTGGCAAACAAGCATTATCGTAAGTGTTTGGACGAAACAACTGAGTTGGGCAGCGTTTGGCAAAGCCAGATGCCATGTTTGGATATTTGGCAACGTTGCAGGGAACGAGCACATCCGTTTTACAATATCTAGCTGCTACTGTACGAGGTTTGTATGCTGTCAATCATTAATCCAGCCCTGGATCAAAAACCACACAAGATTACCTATGAGCTAAGAATAGCTGTTGTAGGTCAACCATGTACACCTCCGATTTCACACATGCACACCGCAAGTCTTACACTCTGCAGTGAAAATGACTCACTGCCAGGCCCCCTCCTCTTTAACCCCCCCCCCCCAGCGGATTCTCACTTCAATGTTACACCCATTAAGTCTGCACACACACCAGCTATGTCCTCTGAGATAGATCAGTGACACAACTGACACATGCATCAGCATGGAGGGCAAAAAGTGGAATTGATGTCCAGCAAGTGAAGCAAAAGGACCTCCAAAAACCAGGTCAGTGAAACGACATGAAAAAGGAAAGAGCTGCAGAAAAGATAATGGATATATGGTCTTCTTTTTGGCCTTACACACTTTAACAGTGCTTCTCACTGCACACCCTGATATTCAAAGAAAGACATAGTAGCTTAGCCATGCTGCAATTTTGATGACTCATTCCCTCCTGGTGGCCAGGGGACTGGAAAAACACACAGTAGGGGACAGCTGATGGGTGCAATGATTGATACACAATGGGATAGCTGTTGAGATTGAAAAACCAATAACGACCTGGATACCTGGAGCAACGTTATTGCACCGTATGTGTGTGTGTGTGTGTGTGTGTGTGTGTGTGTGTGTGTGTGTGTGTGTGTGTGTGTGTGTGTGTGTGTGTGT
>JAOXYM010000024.1:11347292-11357832 GCA_028567055.1 Leptatherina wallacei | reverse complement strand
GTGTGTGTGTGTGTGTGTGTGTGTGTGTGTGTGTGTGTGTGTGTGTGTGTGTGTGTGTGTGTGTGTGTGTTTGGGTGCATGGATGTTTGGCCAATGTTGACAGCTGCACTTCCGACCATGAACCATTGTTCATTTTCAGTTTTCAATGCAGCGTTCATGGTCTCTGCTGAATGTGATGAAACATCCTCCAGTAATGTACAGCTACATGGAGCACTTTGTAAAAACACCTCGATCTTTTTTTGCCTTTGTGTTGATGTTACATAACACCAGTCAAGGTGGAGCTTACAGGGAGACGACAGAGGAACACAACAATGTCTACAATCCTTTCAGCACTGATTGCTTTACTGACTTCCTTTCTATGGGCAAATTGGAAAACAGATGGACATCAAATGAGTCAAGTTGTGGAGAGAATAGTGAAGACACTTCCACCTGCAGACCAGAGGGGGACATTTGTGGTGTGAGGACAGCAGCTGAGTGGGTGGCATCTCCCTTTGCATGGCACTGATAATAAAACAGGTCAGTTTATTTCCCTTTTATCACTTCATGCACTGCATAAATTGACCTTTTTTTTTATAATTCTTCAGATGTAAAAACAATTTGCAGTCTAGGGTGCACATGAATGAGTGGGGATGCAATGGCAGAGATGGACACACAAAAACACACACACACACACACATATCCCCCCTTATTTGTTCCCCCCTTTACCTTACAGCCTTTGCTTTTCTCGTGCCCGCTGGTTTGCCCACTTGCAGTGCAAGGTGAGCATGGCTCCTGGTGATAATACTGGCCTCCTTGCAGGCCCGTGTAGTGACAGCAGCCATAAGGTGAGGAGAAGTGTGGGTACCACAAGTCATCAGTCAGTGGACACTTTGGACAAGAATAAAGGAGACCTTTCCCCTGGGCTTTCTCCACGCTCACCTTGGGGTTCCTCATCCATCTCCTCACCTGCACAAGAAAGAATAGATTACTTTGTGGACAAAAGTTAGTTTGATCTCACTTTACTTCTCTGTTTCTCTAGCCATGTGTGTTTTTTAAAAGGCTCCACAAACACACACTCACAAATACAGCGTACACACACTGTCAGCCTTGCCAGCTGCAGAAGAGTTTGTCATGTTCTCCCAGATAACATGTCAGTTAAAAAGTGACACGCAAACACACTTGAAAGAGGCCCAGATTGCATCTTCGCTCTGCCACTAAAGGGGAATACTTGCTAAATGACATTTATGCATTGCACACACACACACCTGCTGCATGCTAATGTTACACAGGACAATGCTGATGGCACCCTTATGGACAATGAAGGAAGACAGTCTATAATCGTGGCAGTGATGGATGTTCACATTCTGCAACCATATGTTGTCAGCATAGAGTTAAACACTGTGTGTAACTATGTTATATCACCAAAACAGGCAAGCTAGAGCATGCAAGCACCACTGTACTCACAACACTTCTACAGTGACTAAGCCTTTCCAGAAAACCACTGCCACTATCCATAAAACCAAGTGTGTGGGTGAGTGTGTGTATTTGTGTGCTTTCAGGGAAAAGAAACAAAAAAAAGACTTGGTAAAAAATGAGACAAGAGACCATAAAAACAAAACAAACAAACAAAAAAACAAAAACAAAACCTGCACATGCTGAAATAGAAAAAGATCTACAGGAAGAGAGAAGAAGCAACATTTTCGTGAGAGGACTTGAGAAAACTCATCCTGCTGCGTGTGTCAAATATTCAGTAAACACACACCATGGGGCCGTGGCCTGTGTGACCAAGCAAGTCCAGACAGCTGGGACCCACACACACATAGAAATAGGCACTGAGATTGAATGCCAAAGTCGAAGGGAAGCCAGACAACATGTCAATGCGTGTTGGGTCTAAGGGAGCAAACCTGGAAAAACACCCCAGCAGGTGAACACAAAAACAAGCTAGCCACTGTAGAAATTGTTCATGAGTCCAACCCCCCCCACACACACACACACACACACACAAACACACACACCTTGAGTAAGAACAGTGCATCACAAGCTTCTTCATGCAGATCTGAACATATGATTGATGTTAAATCTAATTAGTTTTTTTCCCCCTTTGATTATTTTCATCAGATTCGAAGCAGAGAGAAATGCTTTTGCTGCATGTCATAGATAAAAGGGTCTGCTGTCATACCTCCTGTTTGAGGTCTCAAGTTAATCATAAAACTGAACCTAAGTGTCATTTGAATCCACCAAATTCTCAAACAAAAGAAAATAAAGGGAAAATGTCATGCAGCGATTACGTAATCATTTTCTTTTTTGCTCACTTTAAAAAAAAAAAAAAGATCCCAAAAAATCTTTACATCATCTTTTTTGAAGTGTTTATTCATGTGCATCTCCTCAAATATGTAGCAGTGTAGGCACTGTTTCTGCCCAAGCAGGCAAATGAATACACACTTAAATACACAACGTTATTGATTTTATATTTCCTTCCTTCATTTCCTTTCCTGATTTGTATGATACAGACATCTAACTGGACTCATGCTCTCCTCATTTTGCAATTATGCTTATTTAGATGCAACTAAAGAGACAAATAGTCTCAGAAGAGGAGCAGGCATTAATTCAGATTCTGGGCTGTGTGCTGCTCAATGTCTGGAAGCTTCTGGGCTTTCATTCTAGTGAGCATAGAGCAGAATGAAAACCAGAATACTGATACACCATAGATACTGATATAGATATTCCTGTAGTAATACATGAGCATTGGTGTTAATATAATCCCTTGTTTACTTTGCTTATTGCATGCTGTTACAATGTCACTTTCATGCACTATGCTATGTTCATTTGGGTGTTACAAATTACTGATTAGTGAGTCCCTTATTTCAGCCAACCTGCACACATAAACATCGGTGGGCTCAGTGAGATGTAGCAGCAACAGAATAAACATGTATGAGCTAAATGCTTGTAGCCTTAAAACACCTGCTGATTCAATGATATTTTCCTGTGAGGGGTGGTGTGGACTTGTGTGGAGAAGAAGTGCCATTATCCCCATGCCAGTGGGAAGAAAGGGACAACGGCTACTTTATTTTCCTCTTTTGGAACCCTCATTAGTTTGGATCAAAATACCCACAATCCCACACTAGAATTATTTTTACTGGAAGAATAATGACTGGACATTCTAAATTTCTTGTCTAAGAGACAAAAACTTGATATGTTTATAATGAAGATTCCTTGGTAGTTTTTTCCCCAAGTTTTTATTTATTTATTTATTTATTTATTTATTTATTTATTTATTTATTTATTTATTTGTTTGTTTGTTTGTTTGTTTGTTTGTTTATTCACAGAAAAGTCAGGGAAGGACATTTTCATTGCAAGTCATTGTACATATTATATTATGTTATTATATCATTATATATTATTATATTATATTGCTTTGAATTTATGGATACAGTGATCATGATTAAATGATAATGCCCAGGACTTCCAGCATGGACACATGAGCTCAAGTCCAGTCACTTCTGAAACAACAGAATATTAGTATAAATTTCTATCAGACCCTGAATAAATGTCCTCCTTATGGCAGATTTTGTTTTAGAAATCTTTTTTCAAACAGCTGACCCTCTGGTTATACTAACACAGTCTGTCCATATTCACCCAGCAAGTCCTCTGTTATCCACACCGTACTGTAAACCATCTGAGATCAATCCACCCACAAGACAAAACAACCTATACTGAGAGGACCCAACTGTTACACAAAACACCATTCAGAAACCTTAAGCCAACAATTATTCACCAGGAGCCAAAGTGATTTTTGCCAACTTGTTTCCCTGTGCCATGTTTGGATTCTGAGGCTGAAATTTTGACAACTTCAAAACACCAATTTTATCATTTGTGTTCAATTGTGAAATTGATGGAGTAATAGAAAAGATAATGTTGTGCATTCCCAGAACAGCACAGTGTTACTGAGCGAATCCATCAGTTCTCTCCTCTTCCACAAGTTTGAAGTAATGATAGTCATTTCCTTCCTGTTATGGCTTGCAGTCATGTTCCTCTGTGTTCTCCTTTGATCTCATGTAAATCAGATATAAATTATTCAGATTTAGAGATGCAGAAGTTGAGCAGTTTGTCAAGCTTGGCGTGATTACAGCATACAGTGGCACACCAACCAAACAAACCTCTGGTCATGCCATCTGATATCATTTTAATTCATATTTTAGTTTATCAACACAATAAATGTGTAGCATCATGCTAAATATTATGTATACACACACACACATATATATATGTATAGATATAAACTCTTCATTTTAAATCTGTTCAGGGCATCAGTTTATTATTATACACTCTATTGTTTTCTAAATGTTCAACTCATCTTTTGTTCAATGAAATGCCAAAAGAAAAAACCTAAAAGAAAAAACCTAGTTGGCAATAAAGTCATCAAATGTCTGAAACTAATCTGCTCAACAGCATATTAAAATCTTGGAACAAGAAACACTTTGCATACCATGGCGCTTATGGGTAAAAGTATATTGTCTCTGACTTCCATAATGACCTGCAGATAAAGAGCATTATGAAGTGAGCCATACAGAACTGCAGAAAACTAGATAATTACATTTACAATAAAATAATTGCAGGTTAATGAGATGTCAGGAGCTTTGCATTCATTCTTGGAGAACTTTATGTGTTTTTGTGATCTTGTAGCAGAATAATGATTAGATTTTGTAAGATCTTTTTGGTGTTGTTCTTGTCAGACGGTGATGTGTTGAGTTGTGTTTTTGAAGTGACTCTTTGTGTGGCAAGAATTACACAAAAAAAGTATTGCCGCTAAGACTGGAAATGCTGCATCAATTGCCAGATTTGTGACATGCCCACCTTAGCTGATGCTGTTTTGCGTTCTGTAAACCTATTTTGCACCATGTAATCTCACATAGCCAGAGTACAGCACTGTGTCAGCAGAGGAGATCCGTCTTGCTGCACCAAATGCTCTGCTATGCAGAAGGGGGGGGGGGGGGGGGGGGGGGGGGGGGGGGGGGCGACTTGTTTTTTTAGAACAAAACTGGACAAAGATGTTAGAATAATCATGTTAGCTAATGACTTGTAGATTCTCTGTTACTGAGAGAACCATACCTGCCTTTTTTCACAATCAAAGTCTTTATCAAAATTTCACATTTTCTTTTTATGGGATGCTGAATTAGAAGCTTTTGCTCTTCTCGTGGAGATTTTGATTACTGGTGACTTGCAGAAAGCTAAGGGGGATGAATACTCTCGAAATGCACAACCAAGTCATACCCTTATCCCAATATCTAAAATTCTCTGAGTCCATCGAAGCATGGTGAGGACCATTACACTAATAAATAAGACATTAGAGCTAGTGCTTGTATAAATTGTAAAATAGTAAAAAAAAAAGAAAAAAAAAGAAAAACAACAACAAAAAAAACAAAAGGGGTTGAAATTTCTAGCAAAGAAAATTCTATTAAATTCCTTAAAAATCTTTTAGTCATGTACGACACACTGGAAAGCTGTACTTAACCCTTCACATCTAGGTCCATTAATTCTTTACATCATATGGTGAGATAAGTTCATGTTTACTATAAAGGACCGCCAAGTAAAGAAAGTATTTCATGCAAATCATTACATTTATACAGGAGATGATATTTGTTATGAATCTGCAGCATAATACAGGATATGCAGGCAGATCTTAAAGACCGGGCTTTGACATTTGTCATGATTTACACACTTCTAACTGCCTGGGAGTGCACACACAAGCAAAGAGAAATACTCTATAAACAGACACACAGGGAACTGAGTCTTGCCTCTTATCGGAGTGGCTAAGCTCCCACAATGACATCATCTCTGGCACAAAGAGAAAGGGAGCACTCCAACTGTGACACCTCCTCTCACAGCTTAGATGCAAGTGCAGGAAAGATTCACCCACCTCCAAGATGTGTGCATGAGTGTCACTCAAACTCACCTTTCTCTTGACAAACTGGAAAGCTGAGCACTTCTTAAAGGAGAAGGCAGTTTTCTCTCCCCCTCCTCCTCCTCCACCTCCCCCACCACCTCCTCCTCCTCCCCCGTTCACCAGCTTCATGGCCGACACCGGCACCCCGCTTGCCTCTGTAGATCCCAGGGTGACGGACGGACTTGCGAGGAGCTATGGCGAGAGTGACAGAGTTGTTTTAAGGCATGAGGGAAAGAGATGCAGAGACGAGCACGGGACAGAAAATGGGAGAGATGTTTCTGCGTGGCAAAAAGAGGATGCACGAGAGTGAGAACAAGAGAAGGTGGAGGAGGCATATGGGCCAAAATGTGATGGAGAGAGGCAAGACACTGCATTCACAGTGGAATTACTGTAACACCAGTGTGTCTGGATGGAGATAAAACTGGGAGATAACAGAGAAAGTGAGAGAGGCACAGATAAAGATTGAGAGATAGATGCAAAGGGGAGGAGGGGGTGGAGGTGGAAGACAGCAGCTCCTGTTGCTTTAAGCAGTAAACAGCTTTGTTTACAGGAGTCTCACAACACTTCAAAAGCATCTCAGTGAACTCTCAAGTGTGTGTGAAGTTTATGCATGCAAGTGTGAGTGTATTTACATGCAAAGTGTAACATTTTAGAATAGCACAATCTGCATCCATCTGTACCTTTATGCTGCTGCGTTGGCTGGTTCTGCTGATCCCGCTGCAGCCCTTTTTTTTTTCTTTTTTTTTTTAGAAGACTCCTCCAAAGCCTGGTCCCAGATCAGATGCACCAAGTTGCACCACGGTTACAGGTGTCCCTTCTCTCTAAACTAAGCTTTCATCCCCAAAACCAGGATGGAGAGAAGAGACAGACGAGTCTGTGATGATGTTGTTGTAGGTTCAATAAGAGCATGTCATTGTGTGAAAACTCTGTGTGAATGTGTGTCCTCAATGGTGCAATTGCTTGAGGTGCATTGTAGGTGAATGCTCTGTGGAAGCTTCAGGAAGTGTGTGTGTGGGTGCATGATGAAGAGTGTGTGATATGTCCAGCTGCAGTCCTGTGCCTCACACCTACGCTACTTTATCAATGAAAGGCTCTGCAGTGAGCAGATGCTAACTCCCCTCCCCTTCTCTCCTCTCTCTCTCTTTCTATCCAGCTTCCTCACCGATCCTCATCTCCTCTTTGCCCTTCCCATTTCCCTCGCTCACTCATTCTTCTACTGCAGTCGATGGTAGCTCCTCCTCTTTTCTCTCCCTCCTCCAAACTACCTCACCTCATCTCTCCCATTTTTTTCGTAAATGGTCCCAGTGAGGACGGAAGAGGACAGTGACACTCGGTTATGTGTCTCCCACAGCATAGTGTGCGAAGGCATAGAATACAGTGGACTATTTTTACTGCGTGTTTCGGTACATCCAAAAAACACACATCCCATCATATCTGTGTGTCAGTCTTTGACATGCGTTCCTATGACACAGTTGAATTTTCTGATGTGACAACTGTGACCCACAATATAACCCACAAAATGTGAAGTATTTACAGCAGTTAGAGCCAAAATTTGAGATGAATTATAAGTGTGGATATTTTAGACTGCTTTTTCACTTTCTCCAGAACTACTAACACAGATGCAACTACTTAGAATCGCTTCATCCGGGCAATTTACAGCTGAGATTTTCAGGAGAAATTCTGGATGATTTGGTCCGGTCACTGTCTGCAGTTGTTGTTCACACAAGCACATCACAGCCCAAGGCTTTCAGCTATAGATGAGCTCTCCTGGTATGGGGGAAAAGTGGAGATGAACACATGCAGGAGGTAACGTGATGTAGAAATTTGGCTGTAGAAGTTTCTGTTTTCTTCACATCATGTTAAGATAAAGAGGTGCAGGTTCTTTGTTGGCAATTGTTGTGCATCATCTTATCTAACTCTATTTTATTTATTTGTCTCAGGCAATCCTCATCAAGCATCCCCATTTTTTTTTGTCAGACTCACTGAGAACAGGGGTCTGTTTGCTTGTTTGTTTGCCAGGTTTTCATTAAAAAGCTAAATTTAATTAAATTTAATGGGAATAGTCAAATATAACATCAGTGGAGGATGCACTCCCCTGATTTGATTCGGTCTAGATAGCAAAACTTCTTGGTTAGGTTAAGGAAAAATATCATGGGTTGAAATAATATACAGCTTTGTTTTTACAGTGTCAGTCATATATGCTGCACATTTATACCTTCATCAACAGGTTTTGTCACATTAGTGCAAATGCCATAGCTTTTATCATTTTTCTATAAGATGAAAATATATAACAATAAAAACATAGTAGCTGTTGATTGAAGCTGAACCAATTATTGAGGAAAGGGTCAGAATTGTATATTTAATTGGGGAAACAACTGTGTAAATTAAAAAAGGCATTCTGTCACATTTGGGGGCCATTCAGCAGAAATAAAACTCCAATCACTCAGCATGAATGCCAGTTTTCTTCAGCTGCATATTGAGAGGGATGTTGTTTTCCTCACAGGGCTAAAAATGTTTGTGCAGAATTCCTGTAGTCAGGCTCAGTCAGATGACCAGCGACCCAGCAGTTATTTTCCACCTGCAGTAACTGGTTGAATAAGTTATAAAGCCAGCAGCATTTTTTTCTTTAGAATTAAACTATTATTAACAGTATTCTTTCAGAAATCCATTTACCTGTAAACTATGCTTCCCAGTTTTGTATTCTGCATTAACTTATTGTTCTGACCAAAAAACCATAGTCATAGCCATTAAACTTGAATCTTAAAGATAAAATTTTCCCAATAAACATTTTTTCATTCATTTTATTTAATTTCAATTATTTTATTTGCTTATATTATACAAAATATTCTCATCGAATTACAATAAATACCCTATAATTTACATGAGTTTCCTAGTTTTACAAGACAATCACTAACAGGTGCATTTATCCATATGTGTAGTGTCCACAGGCACAGGAGTTACAATGTGATGCAATTTTCAAAGAAATGATGGTATATCACAGAAAAATGCAGTAATGTTATCATTTTTACGTATTTATTGCTAAACTGCTGTTATATGCTGTGCCTCTTGTAGCCATTTAATATGAGTGAGACTGTCCTCAAGCATTTGATTACGTTTCGCTGTGACATATTGTGACTGGAGAAATGATCTGTCATTTCAGCAAATAGTTTTTTTAAACACAAAGAGAGCAAGGAGCTTGGCTGTCCAACACATCTGCCACAAAATCTGTGCACAGAGAAAGTCTGGGTATGGATGTGTCAATGAAACATGGACTTCATCATATAAGTTTGCTGTTCTTTATTCTTTTCAAATTGATAGTCAGCTTGGAAATCGTCACACTGAGATTTTGTTTGTTTGTTTTTTAAACGCTTATTTATTTGTGCCATATTTCTTGCTGCCACTGTGCTTCTAAGGGTCATCGCATAGGGAATGGACAAATCGTCTCTGCTGAAGGGTTTGTATATTGCAAAAGTTATATAAGAGATTAAGCTTTAAAGTGCAGTTTAATCTTTGCCTGACTGATTCTGAGTCAACAAAATGAAGAAAGAAGAAAAGCCTTCTTTGGTTTTTGCATTAAAGCACCAGTGGTATGCTTCACTTATTCAAGTTAAGGGAATAAAGACAAAAACCCTAGTTTGCTAAAATATCTTCTCAAAGATACAGCTGTAAAGGCTCCAGGGTGCTATTATAGGGTCTGACAGCAGCAACAGTCTTACATAACTGCAACAGATTCTCGATTCTCTCTCAAATATATAGCTGCATGGCACATAAATAATTCTGTGTTCTCTTAAAAGATTCTATGCAGCTTTTGTGAATTTAAATGCGGTATCTAAATAATTAAAAACAAGGTTTCTTAAATGGTGCAAAGAGTAACCAAAATTATCACAAAGTCAATGAATTATAGATTTCCCCCAAACTTATTCTATCCAATAAAGTATCACATATAGCTACACCCTCATGGAAATAGTGATGTTTTTTTTTAAAGTATACATGTAACAACTACAATATTTGTAAGAGGTTGTAGCTCACATGCATTTTTATGCTAATTATTTACCCACATCATCAGACCATGCACTGGAGACCAAGAACTTGACAGAAAAATATGTGAGACAGTTTCTAAGCCCTAGTGATGGACGGAGATAATATACACTTGCAATTTGAGACTGCTAATGAGGTCCTCTGGGCATGTGTTGATGATATAATGAACAAGACCAGGTTGAAAAAGATATCCATGCTAATCCTTTACAGCCCTTTTGGTGAGAAACATAAAAAACTTATAGGCTCAAATTGCTAGTATTTCAGAGTTAGTTTTATATGCAAACCAAACCAGTAATACAATATATTTACATTACTCTGATGGCTCATTTGAAATGTTATTATCTTTCTTTTTTTAGTAGACATTATGAGGTCTGGAGAGTGGTAGATGGACACTAAAATAGTCATCAATTGCAATAAACAACACTTTTGTTTACTCTTTCAGTTAGGCATAGAGGTCACCTCTTCTGTCTTCAGCAAACTGACATTGCAGCAGAGAATGAAATAAAACATAGTCTTTTTTCTCCTCGTTCTCCGGTTTAATCTTTGCCCTCTGACCCCCCCCCCCCCCCCCCCCCCCCC
>JAOXYM010000024.1:11313171-11325156 GCA_028567055.1 Leptatherina wallacei | reverse complement strand
GTGTGTGTGTGTGTGTGTGTGTGTGTGTGTGTGTGTGTGTGTGTGTGTGTGTGTGTGTGTGTGTGTGTGTGGGGGGAGGGGGCCAAAGGCTATCACTGTTGTTACGCTGACATTACATCACTTGGTTGCATCATGGGAGTAAAATGAATTGGTCTTTGGAGTGAAGGGAGGACAGTAATTCATGTCAGAGGATATTGTGCTGTGTTCATGCTATATACTCTGACCATTTAACGAGAAACACTATTTAAATCTAATGCAGTGCAGGTATAGGTCTGCCCTTGTTTTCTTAAAATACAAAACATTTAGATTAGCATTTTTTATAATATCAACAAGGTAAAAGATAATTCAGTACATTAAAGATAATGATAAGCATGCTTTCTACTAATGCGGACTAGTGCACCACCATAATCTAATCATGAAACAAATAGATAATACAAAAAGGAAAATTAGCACCTTTGGACAAAAAAGTAGCAAATGTTTTACTCAGAAATGTTGAATGATTTTCCAACCTGGGTATTATTTTTCTCTGTCCTTTGGCATGAAATATAGACCCCCCACAAAGGGCTTTGCAGAATCATCCTTATTGAGTGAGAATACTTAACTGATAACTACTAAACAGCAGCAAAAAGCAACCACACAATCAAACAGCTGTTGCCATATTTTAGTTCAAGTCCTCCACAGCCTTATCTGGAGACTAAATTGAACGGCTTTTAACTGGTCCATAAAGTATTATTACCCATTAAAGCTACCATGCAGGTTCCACATTTATAACACATGGTGTTTTAAAAACCTGGAGTCCAGCTTTCTATTTGCATCATTTTCTCCCTGTAATATCCTGTGATAATATGCAACCTTTATTTTGTTTGTATTTGGACATGTGTACATCAATTTGATTGGAAGAGCGAGCAAGCTATTAAACCAACAGACAAATTTAGGTAGGAGTTCTTCTCACATGTCTAATGAAATCGGTTCCCCTCACATGATCACACAATGGCGCATAAAGTTCAGTCAATCCCGGGAAATTTAACCTTTCTTTGTCCTAGCCCTTGGAGGATTTTAAGTGCTGCACAGTGACAAAAATGCACACATACACATGCTGCATTTCAGCTAGTGGGGGCATTCTTCGAAATCTGGCTGCATTGTATTGCTCTTTTAGCTTTGCCTGATACTTATCAGCTATTACATAAAGATGCTGACTGCATTACCATGCAGAAAGCAGTGCCATGTAGACTGAAATGTCAAGTGCTGTCAGAAGAGCAGTTTCATCTGATACCGCAGAGCTGCTGTTGCAGCCTCACAAGAATTCAGAAGGGTCAAATAAGTGTCAGTGTGTACTCGCCTTGTGAGACAGATAATGGGTATCTGCATTTGGACAAACAAGGTAAGATAGAAGAGATAAATAAATGAATGGAAATGCATTTTTAAATATGCTCTCAACTGATATAAACAGTTTTTAACAGAAACCATTAAATGAAGGTAATGTTTGTGTTTATCAGCAGTAATCTTCTCACTGGTCTCCTTTTGCAAACTGCTGTTAGTTGCAATCATTTTGCCAATCAGATGAACGGTGTCAGTCTGTAAGAGCATTACATTTCATTGCATCAATTTTTAAAGACATTCATCTTTAATAGTCTTGGTAGTCAAAAATAGTAATGGTTAGTTCTGTTTCCTTAATGTATCTTAAAGATTGTTCTGACACCCAAATCCAACATGGAAGAGCCAGAAACTGCAGTTCCTCAAATGGCCAGATGATGTTTAACTGGCATGTTGTCCTGCATGGTGATGACGGACCCTTGCAATATCTGGTAGCAAAATAGGTCAGTGTTGCAAATTTCTGTTCTTCTCCCTTATAAAGAGGGGCAAAGGCTGTAGAAGTCATTTGGCTGCTACCTCTCATATAGACCCCATGGTTGAAAATGATGGTCTTATTTACTTTCCTCTCATCGTGATTATATTTACAAAAACATTCAGTGTGTTTTCACAAATCTGTTGCCATTTTACAATTTTCAACCTTGAACTGCAGCACTTAACGTTTTAGACATATTGATAAATGACAAACGTACCTATTACATCTTTTTTTTTGTAGACTGGGTTGGCCATTGGATCAAATGTTAGAATACCCAGTTTTACAGCATACCCTAGCTTTATAGCACCATATTAAAAAAGTTTTATTTTCTTTCACTCCTTTCCCCATTCATGACAGCTGTAAAGGTGGCTAGGATTTGGAAAACTCCTAAATTTAAACCGTATTAACGCGTAAATCTGTAGACTGCCACTTCATAGCTGCATTGAGAAACATATTGGTGCACCTACCCGCTTGGGGTCCTTGGATTCTAGCTTCTAGTCATTCCTTTCATGTCACCTCTGCTAGATCTGCATCAAACTAGTTACATCCATCTTTTATATAGTCCATGATTCCAAATATGACCATATTAAAATTTGGATATGGTCTTAAAGTCTAGGTTATGTTGGGAAAAGTGTGGGAATCCATCAGCTATGGTCTGATGACTTGGAGACAGCTGCCAATGTTTTGCTTGTGTTGTAGCCTCCAGAATTCTAAATAGATAAACTTAATAAACTAAACTAAACATCCAGATCAAGACTACATATAAATGTTGATGAATGGAAATAATAATAATGTGAATGTTAAAATGAGTTCAGATAGTACCTGCCTATAGTGCTCTATATGTACACTGTCTAGCTGTAATACAGTATGCAGTTTACAACAAAAAACATAAACACTGTAAGAAAAATATTCCCCAAGCAGAAATCTTAAACTATAACCTGAACTTTCATTAAACTGTCTTCGGACTGCAGAACTTTATTTTTGTTTGTGTGCATCCACATGATTATGTAAGCACAATCAGTCATATCTCTATTGCAAAAGGTTGCAACTTAAGTAGAAAAGGTCATGAGATTTTCTATAATGTGTCTCACGATGGTTCGAGTGCAATGTTAATGTCAATGGGATACTGTAGGTTCAGAGTGGATAAAAAGTTCTAGTCTCAAATAATAAGGCTGAAAAAAATCATAGACAGTATGACTGCTGCAAACGCAGGGAACAAAAACAGCATATTAAGGTGAATAAATGCAATGCACTGACACACAATTATTAAAATGAGAGTTTACATTTTGCACACTCATCTGCAATATCATCTTGTTTAAAGCACCCTCCCATCACTCTTTGCCAGTGTTTTACAATAGTGTGCAGGGAAACTGTTTCCCCCATGGTGCCTGTGTGTCTGCTGTCCAGTTAGTATAATGTAGGGGTGGGGCGGACAGGGATGAAGTCTACAGGAGGAAAAGAAAAGACACTGGAACAGCTCAGACAATGGCTTTGGCCTGCCTTCGCTATTTTGAGAAGCTTCCTCCGTACATAGTTTGGCCTCAAACTTCACCCAGCCTGTACGAGTGAGTCGTACAATGTGCATGACTTCTTGAGAATTTAATCAATTTCCTGGATGATGTGTCTGCAACATGCTGGCGAGTGAACAGCAGGAAGAAGAATTCTTCAGTTTTTAGGCAGATAACACATTCAGATATGTTTTTTTTGTCTTTTTTTCCCCACCTGTCTTGTCCAGCATTGTAGCAAGTAGAATGATTGTCTGGCTCCTGTTTTGTGCCGGGCAAATTTACTTATTATATTTAATTTATAAATTTACCCACACAACACACACATTCAGATATGTTGAGGCAGATATTTCAGCACCTCAGTCAAATGCAACACCCCTACATGGGCATTTTAATGCACTGTGAAGGCTGTTGAAAGTGTCCAATATGTTCAGTTTTAACAGCATCCCAACACAGGAAATAAGTCCTTTTGATGACAGGAAACAGCTCCTCGCCATGGAGACAGCAGTCTGAGCTGGTGTCCTGCAGGTCAAAGGCAAGCACACAGACACACACTGTCTGATACAATCTATGGAAGAGGCACAGGGGTAGTATTCAGAAAGAGCTGATGGAGGAAAGGGTCTTCTAACTACACAAACAGCAATTCTTCTGAAAATGTATTAATCAGCATTGACCTCTGATTTTAAAATAGTAGCTGTAGTTGTAATAACATTAAAAGCTGCAATATCTTTTAACTTCCTGTCTGTATTTTGTAATACATTTGTATACATTATGTAATGAAGATGATTGTAAAGCATCAAAGCTCTTGCAACTTTTCACCACCACAAACTTCACATGGGGTGGCAGAGGAGTGGCATAAGGTCTAGGATGGGTAGCTTTATACGTCCATTGTGCAGTGTGGGAAAACTCCTTCAATTTAAATACAGTAAAAAAAAAACAATCCACAAAAAAACACTTTAAAACTATTTACTGTATCTTTATCCCTTCAAGGACAACAAAGACAACATTTAGGCTGAAGTGAAAAGAGATTCTTCAAAATGATTACAGAAAAAGAAAAGAAATTACTGCCCAGAATGGATATCAGCCATCTGTTTCAGGAGTGCTGAAGACAACAATTATTGTGGTGTGCAGAAAAACATCTCATAAACATCCCAATCTAGTACTTTTCACTCTGTTTTTCAGTACAGAGGATAATTAGATTGCTCAGGAGAGCATTTCTACAATTTACTATGTCTAAAAAAAGAGAGAGTGACAATCAGAATGATATAATACAGTTTTACAGTGTTTTTCTATTACAGGATTTGCATCGTATTTCGTTTTAACATGATTTCTGATTAAATAAACTGGCTACAATGGTAAAGCTTCACATATCTGACCTCATAACACACCTGTAGGCTGTAACTGAAAACATGTTATCGTATGGTATAACATCTCAGTGGCTTTATTCAACTCTGACCCTCTGCTTTCTTTTCTTTCTTTCTTCAATTCTCCTCTTTTTCCTGCTCATTCCTCACTTTTTTTCTACCCAAAAACTCCAATTATTTCCACCTTTTAAATTTTCTTTTCTTAAGACCTGCATGCTGCAAGCATCAACATTTAAAAAAAACGATTGCACAGAACCATCAGAATGAACAAAAGAGGGCCCAGGCGGGGTTTGAACCCCAAGCCTTCTTGGTTAGAGTGCTATAGAGATATCCCTGTAGCCAAGTCGCATGATCAATCGGAGGCATAGTGACCTGAACTGTCACCGTATAAAACCAGAAATTATCCATCATAAGCATACAGGTCACACTAGCAGTTTCATTTAGATTACTTCTTCTTAGCCTATTTGGTATTTTCACAGAATGACAGTAAGGATGCAGTGTGGTGTGAATGAGCAGCCTTATTGACGTGATTTTGATGACACACTAAAACTTAAGCCACTGAAACAGCAACTCTCCAACATTTTTTCATACCTACATAGGCTTCTTCATAAACTGCTCTCCTGTTTACTGTAATTAAAACAAACTAATTAAGGAAATCTGCTGCAACAAATCACACGCAAGTGAGTCTCTATCAGAAAGTGATTAATGGACATATTAAGTCTCGACCATTACTCACCTTCAGCAAACATTCCTTGTATTACTAATTTAATTTGACTTTAAATTGTGTATAAAAACATCTGGCTCCACTCTGGTAGGTTAGACAAACTGTGAATCCATATTTAATTTCACTGCCATAAGAAGAGTAAAGTGATACTTTGGATATACAAAAGATTTGCTTTTAAATCAACTTATTTTTGACTGGAAATGGTGACTTCAAAAGCACATGTGTTTGTTACTGAGTCCTAAATAGCCCTGTAATATAGGAGTGGATGGCATGAGCTTTAAGGTAAATGGCTATATGCAAGACATCTCTGGTAAATAGATCAATAGTTGCTTTTTTTGTTACATGACAGTATATTCAAAAGTAATATCTCTGATTGGAACAGAGCTGTGCCTTGCTAGTGGAAATATGAATTAAATTAAACAACTATAACATCAACCTCTGGTTTGTGGGCAGCTGTTATGGACTCTAAAATGTGTCCGTTTTTGGACCCAGAAATAATCTGCAAAAGAAGACTGAAAACCTGACGTGTGTTCATTGTGTAACTGTCACGGCATCAGTCACCCATCAGTCCAAGCTGCTTATGTCCTGCATTGTATCCAACAGCCTTCACGGTCAGTATATATGTGCGTGCATGTGTGTTGGAGAGAAATGTGTGTGCGTACCTTTGTATTATAGTAACCTTAGTCCACTGTTCATTCATGCAGATCTAAGGGCGTACACACATCATTTCCTCATCTGTGTTTACACTCTGGCTCCATTCTTGCCCGAACCCCTCACACACTTTCTTCATAACCCTGTTCAAAACCAAAACATAAACCTCATCCTCCCTCCTTCTTTGCCTGCCTCCCCTTTTGTCACTAGACCCACCCCTTCCACCTTTGCACAGCACCTAACACAAACAGCTGTCATCACTGTCAATGATGACGTTAGAACTGGTCTTGAGGTTTTAGGGAGGCGTTGTGACTCCTATGCGACATGACACGCTGCAGAGACGAGTTAATATGCCATCAGGTGCTAGCGAGAAGAATGATGTGGACACACGTGATGTCATGCCCATCAAAACACAGAAATATTCAAACTAAGAAAAATAATAGAATTAAAAATACATATATATATTTACAGTTTTAACCAACCAACCCTTTTGCAATTACACATTTTTGATCTTCAGGCTCTGTGATTCAAGTCATTTAATTCTAAATAAAACAAACAGACACCACATTTTCTTAAGCTGTTTGATTCATTCTTTATTCTTTGTACAGTTTTAATAATAGAAGCCGAGTTACTAATGGCTATGATTTTCATCTGCCATTGTTTGATTTACCTGCATTTGAATAGGTGGGTATAGAAAACGGATAGAAGGATGAATGGAAGACCTGTACATCCCAAGTAAAGGGCCCCGTAGGTTTTTCAGGTGATGTTATATGACCAAGCAGGCAGGATTTTTCCAAGCTGAAGTCAAAACTGGCAGCTCTGAAGGGTGAAAGGATGGGCTGCAAATCTGTGTGCAGATAGGTAGGTAGGCAGGCTATATACATTATTGTACCCTAGCTGAAATATGTATCAATTCAAAAAGAGAATATAATGAGCAATCAGCTGATTTGGGCTGGTATTGATATCAGATTTTACCAGGTAATGTACTAGTATTTTGGGCCAAGCTTGAATTTCTTGCTTGCCTGAACTAATAAGCTTAATTCACCTTAAAAAACTTCCATTTGTGGTTGCCTTCAGCATATTTGACAACCATAAGATAAACATCCCAAACACAGACTTTATAACAGATATTTTACTTTTAAAGAGTGGACCAGCATCCATGCTGATTAGTTGGCACATGCACAGATAGTGTGTCAGGAATTCCCTGCAGTAGATATTCACAGAGATCCACACAGACCCATCCAAACTTGATCAAATGATAAAAACATTCTTTTTTATCCACCAGTAGAACAACACTTAATAAAAATAAAGAGTTCAAAGTGCAAGAGTTGACAAGTTCATTATTGTCAACATCTTGCAGCAAAAGAATAAAAGATTTGACTTTCATTGGTGGTTTGCATTGACGGAGTACTACGTTCTTAATATTTATATGTTTGAGTAACCTGGCTAAAGAAAGACAAACAAATTATAAGGGTTGAGCTAGGCTCCTATTATTTAAGAATAAATGTGATGAAACACAGTATCTGACAAGTAACCAAACAAGCAAACAAAAAGTTGGCCAATCAATACTTAAAGCCTGAGCTAAGGTCAAATCAATGACAGACTTTCTCTCACCCCTAGATATTTACCACATATTAAAAAACAGCACCCATTGGTCAAGCAATACTCCAAAGCATGGCAAAGCTTCATGTTTTTGTACCATTCAGCCAATGAGAAAACCCAGGTGAAAGGGAACTTTAGGTTGGTTTGAGGGAAAAAGGTCACTTCCGTACACTTTTGAATGCACAGCACATGTTGAACTGATCAATGTTTGGGTACATAATGTCAAACATGTTGTTATCTAACAAGGTTATGAACTGCAAAGTGTCTGAGCCATGCCAAAATCACTAAATATTCTGATTAATGACAACTCGTATGTACACTGTCCCCCTCATGTTCTTATTTGACATGATAAGACCAAGATGACACCAAACACATGGCAAGTTTTCAAAACCTTGATATTTTATGTTGTGGTATACCCACCACTGTTGATAGCTTTGGTTTCTATAAATTGTCTGAGATGAAAAAAGTACCATTTCATAATTCCACTTAAAATATTGGCTCATGTGATTTAAAGTTTCACCTACAGTTCCACTACCTCCAGGGCTGCACGGTGGTTAATTGGTCACTTTAAATTCTCCCTAGGAATGACTGTGTGCGTAAATGGTTGTCTGTCTCTGTGTTGGCCCTGCGATGGACTGGCAACCTGTGCAGGGTGTACCCTGCCTCTCACCTGATAATTGCTGGGGTAAAGGATCCAGCCCACCCGCGACCCTGAATTGGACTAAACAGTACAGAAAGTGAATGATTTAAAGTTGTTATAGTTTTCATTTAGTTCAGATCTAAAGAATGTCCCAACTTTCTGGAATTGGGGTTGTAGACACGACCAGAGTGGAGATGTTTGAAGACAATGCAGAGCACCAGAGGTCTGTACTAAGCTGGATTTTCTCTTATGGAGGTAACTTTGGGGTTAACCTGGGGTGTTCCTGGGGTGTTATTACCGGAGTATATCACCATGGTAACTTACGTCCAACGGTTAACCTACTCCTAAGCAGGTTATGTTCTGGATTAGAGATCAATGAGTATACAAGTTGCACCTCCTGACCAATCAGTTCTCTTGGGAAATGGCCTATCCATTCTCAAAACATCTTATTGTATAAAGGAAAGTGAGGAAGCGCTCTGCCCAAAGCGTCTGTGCCATAATAAAGGGAAATTAATTGAGTGATCGGAGTGCTGTTCATTTATATTGTCCGATGAATTGATATTGCTTCTTTATGGTAAAGTAGGCTGCTCTGCAGGGGGTCTCCATGTCTGCGATAGGTCAGACGCTGCAGACACCACCCCTTTTGTGTGAGTACGCACTGATCAAGATGGAAAACCCTGGGTTGAATTACCGAGTTGATAAACAGCTTCGTAGAACTGCTTATGTGGATCCTGAATGTGTAGGTGAGTCAACCCAGGTAACAGAGAGATATCCAGGATTGCACATCCCGGACATAAGAGGTCTGTACCCTTCATAGTGATTTGGTGAAAACTAAACACAACCTGTCATCACAAAAGAAAACTTCATGCTAGCGGTCAAGCCCAGTAGTGATCATTTTGGTTTGTTTTTATTTGGATTTGTTTGCAGGACCTGGACACCAGAGTTGACCATGAACTCTATAACAAAGTATTCTCGAGTCAAAAATGAGGCCATGTGTCTGACAGCTACAGATGGGCTAAATTGGGTCATGTTACAGGACAATGATCCCAAATACACCCGCAAATCTACTACAGAATTGCTGGTAACATAGAAAAGAGGGGAAAAAAGTGTTGCAATGGCCTAGTCAAAGTCCAGATCTCAACGAGACTGAAAAACTGTGGTGGAACCTTAAAAAAGCAGTTAATAAACAAATCTCTGCAAAATTCAATGAAGTCAGGTAATATTGAATAAAACAACACCTCTGGTCAGGTTTAATAGGCTACATCTTGACACATAAAACCTTAGAAGTGACAGGACAAATAATTTTTCTTTTCATTTGACTGTAAAAGAAGCACTTTGTATCAAATAATGTTGTACTTCTCTGAATTGTGAAATAGCAACCGTAAACAAACCAATAAAGGTGACATTCTTAATATCTTTTACTAGTTTGTGACACAGTGGGATTTTCTTTAATGTCCCCAAATATTCTGATGACCAATTTTATTGGTGTCCTAAAGGAAAATACTATAATGTTTATAGAAAACGACTGGCCTTCTATAACATATTATTATGTCATTTTTGTTACTCTATCCTCAGATGTCTTCATCTCACTGCTTTCTCCGTTTGTACCCCCTCCTTTCTCCCTACTTGCCTTCCTCTTCCCCTCCCTATCTCCCCCGCCGCCCCTATTGCATCCTGAGCAAAGCATCCCAACGGGCCAATATAAAGCTGGCCTGCGGGTGTTTTGAGAATATACTGTGCATCTACACAGCACTCTCCCTTTTTGAATAGTCTCTTTCTCTTTCTCGCTCTTTATTTAATCCTACAGTTGGTTTCAGTGGCACAACAGACATAACACTATAGGAAGAGTGTTTGGCTTCTTTTTCATGCTCTCCTCCAACAGGAGGTTATGCAATACACTCACATATATGCACACACACACACACACACTTTAATGTCTTATGCCAAATCATCCAATTAGCTGGGATGAGAGAAAAGGAGAAGAGATGTTTAAAAGGTTTGCATTATACAACAACATCAGATGCTCTGAATTGAGATTGAACTCCCAGGCAAAACTGAGAAAGAAAGAAAGAAAGAAAGAAAGAAAGAAAGAAAGAAAGAAAGAAAGAAAGAAAGAAAGAAAGAAAGAAAGAAAGAACAGTTCAGACAAAACCAAAGAAATTATTTGGTTATATTTCAAATTGAATAAATATAGATATTCACCATCAAACATAGTACTGAGCAAACTCTGTAGAAATTAATTAATTAATTTAAATTAGATACAATTAAATTACATAAAACTGAATAAAATTCAGTATTGAAAATTGGATTGTATGGATTCTTTTGTTTTATTTTTGATTTTTCTTTAGGTTTTACATCTTTGGTAGCAACAAATTAGACTAAGATTAAAAGCTATAAGGCCTGAATGTCAGAAGACCGTGGTACTCAGACAGCTGTAACTCAGAGGATCAATCAACAAGGTTGTTAGGTTGCTGGTTTCATATTCACTTTTATTGTGTGTCATGTTATGTACAGCACTTTGGTCAATTGTGGTTGTTTTAAATGTGCTTTACAAATAAACTTGACCTGAACTGGACTTGGTTCGAATTCGCATTTCCTCAGATCACACTCATGCTCGGGCAAGACACATCACCCCTCAATTTAATGTAATTAGGAGGTCACCTTAAATAAGAAACTTTTCTAAAATGTCATGCCAATAGTTAATACTGAATATGACACAGAGCACTCATCTGATGTGGCACTCTTTGGGTCATTGTACAGATATATTAATAAAGAAAAGTCATGTTAAACAGTGTAATTTTCAGGCTGAAAAATTCATAAAGATTAATTAAACTATCCTAATTAAACTAAAACTTAGAGGTAGACATTCATTGTGACATTCAGAGTTCCACAACAAATGTGGAACAACAGAAAACAAGGCTCCACTAATAAATAGTTAAAGTCGTGAAGGCTATGTCAGTCTTTGATGTCTATGCCAACCATCCATTTTCCCTTCTACCAGTAAATGGGACTGGCACTTGATCTTCTGGAAGTAAATTATTTCAGCCAAGCTGAGATAAATTATCCCATACAAGCAAACAAAATGTGGTGTGTCTTTGGGAAAAGAATAAATCTGAGTGAAACCTGAACTGCACCATTACAAACTAGTTGTAGAGTTTATATTCTCTCTATAACAAACAACTATTGTCCTTGGGTGCAATGACTTTCCTGTGAGTAGAAAAGTGGTCGGATGCTTTACGTAAAAGGAAAATCAGCTTTGATCATATCAACATTACACCCCAGTCATGCAGAACAGCGATGGAGAAGGCTCATTGTCCAGCTACAAACCAGCCACACTACTGACGGTGTACAGCCAATTAGTGATTTTAGATCAAATCCTTTCATTTTCCCCTGGGAGTGGTTAGCAGCAGATTGTGCACAAAAGTGTGTGTATACATGAGTGCGTTTTATGGACAAGGTCAGTGAAGAAGACGAAGAATCCCCGGAAATTTTCTCTTTCGCTGAACACTGGATCAGGAAATGCACGGAGACAAGGAGCTATTGTCACGAAAAGCGCGAACAAGGAGGCAGTAAAGAGAGACTGTGTGTGTGTGTGTGTGTGTGTGTGTGTGTGTGTGTGTGTGTGTGTGTGTGTGTGTGTGTGTGTGTGTGTG
>JAOXYM010000024.1:11286042-11302398 GCA_028567055.1 Leptatherina wallacei | reverse complement strand
GAGCACTGCTTCCCCCTCCTGAGACGCCGGATGGTGGACCAGAACCTCCTCGAAGCCGTACGGAAGTCTTTCTCCATCCTTGTATACATGTAACTATTTATGCCCTGATTACAATAGGTCAACTAACATGCAACTTAAAATGTGTTCCCAGACACCATGTGCTGCAGACTGTACTAAGCATATTTAGGCCTCCGGTGGCTGCAGGATGAACTGTATGATTACCCAATTTACATTTAACCCAAAGGGTTGATGTCTGCTTAAAAACAAGATACACCAGATATTGTCCAGTCCTTATATCAGAAAGCCACAGGATGGAAACTTTTGTCACTTGTAGGAAACATACTTCCTGTGTAAATGTTTATGGGGGTTGGATTAAAGTGTTCTTCCATAAGTAGCTAATTGTAATCTTGGTTTTTTTTTTCCCATAAAACTGGAAGTTATTAAGATTTTGACTCATCCAGCTTAACCTTAACTGGTCTGGACTTTTCTCTTGTTCTTTTTTTTTCTTTTTTTCTTACATTTCAAGGCAAAGCACATCATACTCAGACCTTTGCAAATGATCATCAGCACGGCATGACGGTATAAGATATTTAGCAAATAAATTAATCAAAAAGGTAAGACAGTATTTCTTATAGCATAATTCCTCTTTATTATATCCGTGTTAGTTGACATATTTGTGTGGTTACAGTATGACTTCTGTATTTTTTTTTCACAATCTGGGAGGATAGAGGGAGAAATTTGATGTTGTAATACCCCAAAAACAGGTGACTGAGGCTGAGACATTTGAAGATAGAGAACATACATCCTCCCACATCTGCAAACATACCTTAAAAAAGATAATAACCTTGCCAGTGTTGTAATCTTTACACTGTTAGTGTTTGATGGTTATGCTCTTCACCTCTGTGAAGAAGTGATAGGAATCCTTTCCTCCTTCCCTCCCTACACCAGAGTTTTTCATTCCTCCAAATGGCAGATTCAGATCTCTCACCAACCAGCAGTTGGTCCAAACCAGTCCAGCTTGTAACCGCTTGGCCACCCGGTGAACCCTCCCCACATCTCTGCACCACACAGTGGCCGCCAGACCGTAACGCACACCGTTACCCTTGGAAACAGCTTCATCCTCTGTGTCAAAAGGGTTGACGCAGGTGACCGGGCCGAAGATCTCTTCCTGCATGACCCGTGAGCTGTCAGATATGCCTGAAATGACTGTGGCTGGCATGAAGTAGCCAGACTTGTTGCATTCAGGGAGGTCCAGCCGGTCAACTCCCTCTCCACAGTGGATTATGCCGCCTTCTGATTTGGCTAGCGCTACAAAGCTGCGAACCTTGCAATTCAGAGGAAAAGATGTTAAAATATAAAAAGAGAAAAGAAATGAACAGCTGCTTTTGACATTTTATGCAACAACCTTCTCCAGGTGCTCTTTACTGATGAGTGCTCCGTTGTTGTTGCTGGGGTCAGACGGAGCACCAGTCTTCCACTTCCTAGCTGCAGCCACAAACTTTTCCAGGAACTCGGAGTAAATACTCCTCTCTACATAAATCCTACTGGTGCACAAGCAGATTTCTCCCTGTTTCAAGAAAGAAAAAGAGGAGAGTTATTGCTCAGAAAGTTGCTTCCTTCAACTTATTCCATGAGAAAATGTGGGCTGTGATCTCCACCGTGTGGAAAATCTAAGTCACTACACTCTCATCACTTGCAGACAGTCTTCATATACAGTAAATAACAGCCTTCATCTCACAGCCATTAATTAAGCAGAGGGGAAAAAGGATGTAGCGATGCCTAAATGTTTGAATATATTTTGAACTTATTTAAGAAATCCTTAAAATGTTGAATTATTAACAGGGATCTATCAAATCAATCAGTTCTTGTTTGTGGAAGTGGAGATGTGTTATACAGCATGAAAACCTTATCACATCTGTGAAACATGGTGGTAGGAAAATCATGATTGGGGAATGTTTTACTGCATGTGGGCCAGAACAACTTGGCATAACTAATGGATTCTCAACCCTAGAAGTGAAAACAAAGGTTACCATACTTTTGACTCCCACTCACAGGATGATAATACTGAGTGGGAGTACTGTGATAATTTTTCTCAATGTTTTACTTCAAATTTATGTAGAAATGCATACAGTTCTAAAGCCCAGAAACTATGTACTCTTCAGTATATAAGAAGTTTTTAAAAGTACTGATTGCATATGATCTGTTAGGCCCCTTATTCATTTGCACAGTAAGGTAAGATAATCTTTGCACAACCTTTGCTGACAAATTCAGTTGGAAATTAGACATATGCAACATCAAAATACTTTGTATGTATTGCATTAACTAAAAATAAAGAATTTTAACCTGGAGGCAAATTTCCTCTTTTACTAGAACTTTGACTGAGCTGTTAACTGCTGAGGAAGACTGTGCAACTGATGAAGTTTTAAGATCTGGGGGAAAAAAGGTTAATACATGGAAACATCTGTATAAAATATGCATATCATGGCTTCATATCTCAAAATTTTTCATTGAATTTGCATTACGTAGTTGGTAGACAATAAAGCTGAGACGTTCTACCACTCAAAACCTGTCTAGTAGTCCAGCCACCTATAGCATACAAATCTCCATAAATCAAAGCATTTGAGCTTTCTCTTACCTGATTGGAGAAGCTGGAGCGAACGGTGGTTTCGATGCATTGATCTAGGTCTGCATCAGCAAAAATAATAGCTGGGTTTTTACCCCCCAGCTCCAGGGAGAGCTTCTTACAGTAGGGGGCGCACCGCTCTGTGATGTGCTGGGCAGTTGCTGTGGAGCCAGTGAAAGAGACCAAAGGGACGTCAGGATGGCCAACAAGGGCATCACCTGCTTTTGGACCAGTGCCAAACACGATGTTGACTACACCTGGAGGAACACCTGGAGAGGAAAAGCATCATATATCTTTTACCCACGTTACATCATTCATTTCTATTTATGAGTGTGTGTCTTTGCATGACATCTCAATATCATGGGGATGGTTTAACACCTGCATTAAAAAGAAAATCCCTTTAAATTTAATCTGAATGTGCTTCTGCATTTTGGGTACTGTATTCCTACCAGCTTGCTGCATCAACTTGCACATCATCCATGCAGTCACAGAAGTCATCTCACTGGGTTTAGCCACCACCGTGTTGCCTGTAGCGATCGCAGGTGCAATCTTCCACGTCAACAGGTACAGGGGTAGGTTCCAGGGACTGATCAAACCAGCTGCATACACCAATTACAATTTAAGAACACTTGCAGAGCTAGATACTGTGTAGACATGTAGGCCTACAGGTGTTAATGCAAACACACTGAGCTCTCACCCACTCCCACTGGGCAGCGGACAGTGTAATGCAAGCAGCCCATGTGGTCCATCTGGCTGCAGTCGGTGGTATGGTGCAACACAGATGATGCAAAGAAGCGGAAGTTGTAGGCAGATCGAGGAATGTCCACATTCCTAGCAAATGTCAGAGTCTTACCTGAAAGCAAAGAGTTTAAAACCATTACCTACTTTCTTCTCACAACATCCTAGAACAGATCTTCTATTTCCCTTTTTTACAAATTCTGTCATTTTGCTGTTATTGGAATCAATTAAATGGAGAGATAACAGAAAAAAGGTGACAAGGAGAAAGGACATGCAGTAAATGAGGTTGGGTCAAGGGCTCAGCTTCTGTATGTGGGCACAAGCTGTTAGGCGAGAAATAGAGACCTTTCATTTGTATCCCGACTGTTGGTCCTACAAATAACAACATCCTCAGTTTAATACTCAGTCTGTTGGAAACGTTCATACTGTGGTATGCTGACAAGACAGTCAGAACAGAAAAGCTTCACATAACATGCTGTAACCCACTTCTCGAGTACTATTGAGTACTTGACAGATTAATAAAAGCAATAAAACATTATTAAGACACCTTGGTCTCTGGATTCAGCTTGGACAAACTCTTCCAGGTTGGCTTCAATCAGATCAGCCAGCTTGTTGAGGACTTCTGCTCGCTGCTGTGGGCTGCGGGCTGACCAGTCAGGAAAGGCCTCTTTAGCCGCCGTCACTGCTGCATCCACCTGCAGGCATCAGACATGCATGTTTTCTGGGTGCTTTATGCGCAAATAGGACCCAAAATATTATCAACTTTCAAATGAACTTTTCAAATAAGTCATGTTTGTTCATTTTTCTGAATTAGATTTGACTTCAACCTTCATGTTCATGTCAAGGTGTGTCTAAACTTTAATACATGGCTTCTAGTTTCAGGGTAGTTAATGATGTCCCAATTATCTGGAGCCGGCCCTGTTGAGACTTTTTGAACTTTTTCACATGAAATAAGCGGAGTAAACTCTAAAGAACAAAAATACTTGTGATTTCTACACAAAGCCTTTACTGTTGTCTGTAATGCACTATAATTTCATCAGTGCGCAGGGGAAAAAACTAACTAAAAACTTATTGACGTGAGTGTTTAATGATTACTTTACTGTTGGCTCTGCAAAGAGCAAAGGTAGCTCTCTCTGAAATGCTTCAAAGGCATTTTCTGCATTAACCTTTATTTATTTTCAATAAGAATATGCACAGTCATCAAAATCAATGTCCTTGAACATTGATTTTAAATGTAATAACATGGCTTATAATGAAATAAAACTCAGCACATTATGAACTCAACAACTAACTTTCCCACCTCCTTCTTGCCGCTGTCTGGTACTTTGCAGTAGACTTCCCCAGTAGAAGGGTCGTAGGAGTCAATGTGACTCTGGCAAGAGACAAACTTTCCTCCAATGTAGTTCTCCAGAACCAGATAAGAGCGTGGATCCGAGCTTTTTGGCATGACTGCAGTTAAACAAAGCTTCAAAACTATCAGAACAACCTGAGATAGTGACGGCAGGCAATGGCTCAAACTGTAGGTATCCCACAGGCACAGATAAGTGAACCCGGCCTTGCACTGATCCTCCCTCCTATGACACAATAAAACACAGAGCAGTGGGGACTAATCATTCATCTGCTTCCAATGGTTAGGAGTCAGCACTGCAGCTACTGGTTACCGGAACTGCTTATTGCATTGATGGAGTTTACCATACAGACGTATTAATAACTAAGGAAACATACATTTACTGTGGTAAACTTATGGTAAATTCAGGTTATTCTCTGTATTTAGTGTAAAAGTAACAAGTATGAGTGTATTGTCTTCCTTCGGTCAAAAAGGGCCCAAAAAGTCCTCAGTGGGATTTGAGAGGAGTGAAAAAGTAATCATGCTGGATGATTATCACGTTAGAAGCATTTGCTGGTGAAGATTTAGAGGTTGATTGTGATTTTGATGGAGGACACCCAACATAAAAATATCATAGTGGTGTTTTTTGCCCTTTGACATACAGCGTAAGCTCATCCAGCTCCATCAAGACTCACTCGTTTTCCATCTTCCTCGACATCAAGAATACACATCTCTTAACTCAAGTCTAAATTATTCAGCTTGTGGATCTTGTTAAATGTGCGTCGAGTTTCAGGCTTTTTCTTTACCTTGTCTATGAATACATAACATGTATTTTCCAAAAATATGTCACCTCAAAATGCTTCATTCATCCGCCTGTTTCTAACGTGTACATAACACCTCCTGAAGGCATCCTGACCAGATGCTTGAAACTCACTTGTATCGCCACTTGGTGACAATTGCATGTAGTTGTTTTATCGTGCAGCACTTTGGCAACTCTGGTTGTAATAAATGTGCTTTATAAATAAACTTGATTAAACCAAAAGGATCAAATCAGCTGCAAAAACCCAAGCAGCAGTCCTCTTCCAACTGAAAAAAAACCTTGGCCGCACCTGGAAATGATGACCATAAAAGTTGTGAGCAGTGTTGATTACATGCAACATTGTCAACTTTCTCCATGATTTCTTTTCTATTCATTTAAGAAAAATTGTCAGTCCAAATGTAAATTGTAAAAATTATCATGGGATTATTAGTTACTGCTGCTATCTTAATGTACCAGCTGATTCAATGTCAAATATTATCACCAAAACATAAAAAAGTGTGTTATTGTTTTGAGTTCTGTGGCCATTTTAAATTCTCTGAGCAACTTATCTTCGGCCAACTCGTGCATGTGTGTAGAAATACGGGAACAAAACTCGACTGTTCATCAGAAACGTCACAAGTCTGTCCAAATTCAGCAGAAATTAGCAGCCGACTCCAGTTAAAAAGATCATTATGGATTGTCACAAGAACAGACTTTTTTTTTCACTTGTAATTCAGTCTAAACATTGATGATTCATTTCCTGTCTCTGATCTTTCCCGTATTTCTGCTTCAACTTAAACTAAACGGAACAACACTGGAATATGCATGTCAGCAAAAAAAAGCCCACAAAAACTAGCTTGCCTAACTTTTTTTTTTTTTAAAGCATTTGAAAATGTATTTCACTAGCCGTGTATGAGTGTGTAATGTACGAGTTTGCATAATCCCTTTGTCATGACACTTTTTATTCCCTCTGCGTATGTGTTCTTCCACTCCTGAGAGGTGAAGGCCAGTTGTGTTGCTGTTATACATGACAGGAAACGATCACCTCTTCACTTTTACTTCCTAACACTGCACAGTACAGACGGATTCTGAAAGACTGAAAATGACTTTCTCAATATTTTGTCTGTTGACATGCGGGAATCTCGTGAGAGATTTGTTTTTCTTTCAGGTGGATTCAGTTTCGACAAAAAAAAGACAATTAAAATTCAAGCCACAAGTTACCAATGTCATCTTCATTTCACAGATTTTGTTTCCAAACAGAAATACTGTCACCTCCAAACTACATTTAAAAAAAAGAAAAAAAAAGATCAGCCCTTTAAATTGCATTTTTGCTGTTTTATCTCCTTTGTAGAAGCATTTTAATTATTTTGCATCATGTTCTCCCTTTACATATTTGTTAAACTAATCTAACTTAGTAAAAGTAAGCATTCAAATGTTGTTGCACACCTTCTCCCCTTAGTTATGGAACTTAAGATGTTTTTGGCAAAATATTAACCCCTTTTCCATGACCTTCCGTGTGATACAACACCTTCTTTCAAGCTTTGGATTCAGCTTATATTTGTAAAACCTTGTGGCAAATACATGTGCTGTAAACTTGATGCTGAATCCTCATGTTAAATTTTAAATACTGCAAGAAAGACAGAAAAGTGGAGTTGTTCATTCCATAATTTGAAGCAGAGAGCAAGTGTAATCATTGTCAGTCAAGATTAATGATCAGCCGTAGCTTCTTCAAGCAGAACACAATGACACTGATTGTGTGAAACCCTTAAGTACAATTGTTTTTCAGTCTGATTGCAGTATTGCCTTGATGTGATCAAAGAGGAGATTTGAGAGGCTTTGCTGACAGATGGTTGAATGGGTGAAATGTGACATGCTCAGCAACACTGAGTCAGGATGTCAGAGCTGGTGGAAGCATCGTTAGTTTATTTGGTGGGATCTAAACTGGTGCTTGGCGTCTGCGCCATTAGTGTTTATCAAAGTATTCAGGTGAAGCAGCTGCTGCGTCGGATGAAGAATCGGATGGATTAAAAAATGCCGCTCTGCATTCATTAGTGCCATCTCTTGAAGGAATTGCTCTCACTCTCTGGCATCAGACTGACTGTGACTGTCTGGCAGCTCTGTGTGAGTGGAAAGGATCTTCATTCTTTGATCTGTAGAAAAGAACAAAAATAATAAATGAATCCTTATCAAAGAGAGGAAAAACAATCAAATCTGAGATGCATAAGAAAAGGATAGCGATTTAAAAAATGTGCCCATTTCATTCGTAAGATCTTTAAAATTCTCTTAATTTATCTGAAAAGACAGTAGCATTTTACCTCTGTGACAACACCTGCAGCAATGGTGGAGCCTACATATCGCAGCATGAAGCGTCCCAGCTCTTTGTAATCCTTGTACAGCTCTAATGACACTGGCCTCTGGGTCTGGATCTCCACAATAGCGTTCATACCCTTACTCAAACACCTTAACAGGAAAGAGACGCAGCAGATAAGCAATACACACCTGCCTGCAGTTTCATGTTCTAGACAATTATCTTATTTTGAGGTATTGTTTTCCACAGGAACAATTATACATATTCAAAGGAACTCATCATACAAGATTAAATGCAATGAAGTTCTTCCACAAAACTTACTTTGGTTTCTTCTTGAGGACTTCGCCGCTGCTCTTATGTAGAACACTAATAAGTTTCCTAATGGTTGCCGGCTCACTGACAGTCTGGTAATGCAACAGTACCTACAGCAAGCACATACACACATTACAAGCCTGTACAAAAGCTACAAAGAGTCGCACACATTTAAAACAGATTCAAGTTAGAAGTAAACTGCATCTGCTGTCAATACACCATAGGCTGCATGGTGGGCTTGTTTTACTTTAGCTCTGTAAAAGCCGACATTTCAAAACAGCTTTTTGACCAGAAAGGACTACCCATTTGAAGATTTAGAATTTTTCCATTTCCATTCATCTTTTAATCTTCATGTCTTCTAAATGAAAATCAAAACTTCTAATGGAAAGCTGGCAACAGATTTCAGTAGCTGATTTAATACAGATTTGATTCAATTTCTTAATCAAAAGGTCCCAAATTGACCCTGCATGGAATAAGCAGGTATACAGAATGGATGAGTCCCAATTAGATTTAACCAATTCGATTCATTGATTATATTCAATATTAGTCAGTAATATTTTTGTTACTCGACCAATTTGGGCTGGATTTGAAATAGAAAAACTAAAGACTGATATTGTAATATGAGACAAACATTGATAAAGTCATTTGAGAGATTAAACCTGTACATTTTTCTAAGTGGCTGATTTAGTATTTTTGTTCAACAGCAATCTTTAGGAAAAATAATGTATGAAGCAATAAATTGGTTAAAACGATGAAATCCTTAAAAGACGCACATATTACACTGTTTCAAAAGATTGATGGCTTACTAACTGGAAAGCCTTGTGTGACAGGGACTTCAATGTTGAATAGGAGGACTCTGGCTCTGAATCGAGTACAGACTCGAATAGGCTCCTTAGGATCACAGAACACACACCCCACACTGAAAGGAAGCAGTGATCAGGATGGAAATCAGTCAAATATGTACAAATTCAAACAGCGGATTATGTAACGTGGTGAGGACCAGGTGTCTACTGGTGTTGAATTCAACAATCTCGATTAATAAAATACTTTAACACAATGTCAGCTGCTTACTTAATCTTGATGATGTCCATTCCAGTGACTGTAAGGCTGACGTGGTCTCCTGCTGCAGCCCAGTCCAGGGCTTCATCATGAAGAGTAATTCCTGCAGTACAGTAAGAGGAAGAGCATAACTCTACCAGCAGGCACAAGATGGCAGTGTCTGTCACCGTCATCTTACACACAGATGCAGGTTGACTTCAGGTCGACTTCATAATACAGTCATTTTGTGTCAGATATGTGTGTCATTTTTACATTGACGACAAAAGGTTTCCTTTTTATTACAGAAACTTGTGAAAATAAAATAAAACAATAACTGGGAATCTTAGAAATGTGGTTTTAAACTGAGCTTTAAAGGGAATATCTATTTCCTATAAAAAGCAAAAACTTGTTTTGGAGATTTTTTATTTGAAATGTCACAATTTAAGCCTGCCAGGAAAAACGGTGCATACCTTTAACAGTGCAAGTTTCATTGGGAGGCACTGCCAGTATTCTTTCTCCTGTCTGAACATAACCAGCCTCAATCTTCCCTGTAACACAGAAGCCTGAACCCTGGTCTGGAGAGACAGAAAACATCTGCATTATTCCAGAAAATAAAGGAGAGAAAATGATTAGAGACATTAACACAGTTTCATGTGTGCAGTTGGACTTTACCTTTAAACACATCTGAAACACACAGTCTGAAAGGTTTGTCCATACACCTCTGAGGGGGTTTGAATGCATCTTAAGAGGAGAAAAACAGAAAAATAAAAAAAAGGAAGTAAACAATCAGTAGCTGGGAAAGCTAGTGACGATGAATCCTTTTCACTGGTACTGGACTGGTCATAACAAGGAAATGGTGATAGTATCCATAAGTCTACAGAAACATAATACAAACAAGTTCTGCGTTGAGCCTAGATGTGCTGAACATGGTGGTTCTTCGTGCTGCTCTCAGCTGCTACGCTGCTCTGAGATGTAACAGCCTTGAACTTGCATGGGAACCGATTTTAATCTAAATTTAAAACTCTGATGCTCTCTCACTGTTCCTGTAATAGATCAGTTTCTACACTGTAGTGGGGTTTTTTTTTATTGCAGCATTTGAAATAACTTTCATACTGTACCACTGCTGGACTCTTCTTTGTTTTCTAATTCAAATTCATATTTGCAAATGTTTATTGCTTCTCTTCTGGAATTCATTACTTTTCTGCTTTTGAGAATCACTGTAGTTTCTTTGCCTGTGTAAGATACTGTTGAACAGCTTTATTGCTCAAATGTGCTGTAAATAAAGTCACCTTGCTTCAGTTCACAACTGAAACGTGTGTAAGCAGCCGAAGCCAATGCCGTTACAGTACATTAGAGGAAACCTCAAAGTAATCCTTCAGCATTTGCATGCAGAGTTGGCATGCAGACAAACAGTTTCAGAAATACGTGACAAAATATTCTTCCAGCAACAGATGACCGCGAAGTAAAACATTTACTTCAGTGAAATGCAACTGCTTTTAATATCCAGCTTTTTGATTTTAGAGCCACTTATTAACTCCACGTTTTAGGAATTTTTAATCACATGGTCACTTCTTGGCACAGTGGTGCTTCATGGTGCCACCTGCTTCAGGAAAAACCCTCAAACTGTCACATCTCATTACAATGATTTTAATCTAGAGGTTGATTTCCATTTCTAAAGTTAGTTAAGCAATATTTTAGAATACGAGGACAATGATGGTGTCTAATATGAACATCGCAGCTAAAAGAATACTGTGTCAAACAGCAACATAAGCTTCTGACACACAGATCCTAATCAGAGTATATTACCAATCTGCTCCAGTAAACTCGGTCCAGAATACCAGGAGGTGAGTTCTGACACTGAACTCCTGGTGGCAAGGTTTTCTCCTGACAGGCCACTGGTGGGGATGTAGAAAACATCAGAGTCCTAGAAAGAGGGGGACAGAGTAGAGTCTGGATAAAACTAAGAAAGCAAAAAGAAATGCCAGAAAAATCTCAAGCGACTTTGTCCCCACGTACCTTATATCCGGCCTGCTTTAGGAAATGCCCGAGTTTTGAGATGATTTCTTTGAAACGCTCTTGTTGCCAGTTTACCTGATTTGGATACAGATATAGAAACACACACAGGAAGAAAGTTTCCCCTTCAGTAAAGCTTTGAAATGAAAATGTGTCAGCCACACAACTGATAATAGGAAACAAAACACAACAACAAACACAAACAGCTCCCCAAAGCGGCCTTTTCTCCCGATGGAAACAGCGGAGGTGTAAAATTTACCGACATAGAAAAGCCAAGAAGAACCAATGGACTGATGTAAAAAAGCAGGAACTTGATCCTCTTTAAAACAGCAGTTGCAGATAATTAGTAAAAAAATACATTTGGATATTCTCCTGAAGAAGTAAATCTTTGATGTCACAAGATAGTAGCCAACTTTAGCAAAAATAACTTCTTGCATTTTGCAGTTAAGCAAAAGTCCTCAAATAAGCATGCAGACATTTTTAACCACTCTTCCATGCGAAGTCCTTCAGTTACAAGATCTCTTTCAGGTTTTGTTCCATTCGCTTCCCATTTTTTACCCTTTACCACAACATTTTACTGGGAATCAAAAATGGATTTTGACTTGACATCTGTTCAGTCATTGGTGGATTTGTTAGTGTGCTGACCATTATTATCACTTCGTAAGATCCGTTTCAAGTTCAGCTTCAGCCTTCAGTCATAAATGAGTTTAAAAAACAGAAGCTGTGCAGTCTATAAGGCAGCAAAGGAAAGCCCCTGCCACAATATTTACACCAACATGTTTCACAGTAAGCATGACGTTCTCCTTCTGAAAGAAGTCTTTGGCCTGCACGAAAACTGTCTACTGTTACTAGAAGTTTCCATTCACAAGTGAAGCATGTCAAGAGAAAACATTTGAACTGGACACTTTTCTACTAACTAGTTTGAAGCACATAAACTGGATAGAGAAAATAAACCTCAGAGGGTCTACTTACTTTTTAATTTGTGAATAGTCTGTGTGAAAAAAGGATCATTTTTTTACTTATCTTACAAAAATGTCAGTTTCCCCTGTAATTCAAGTGTCTCCACTTGTATTTATGAGCACCTATAAATTGGTGTTTGCTTGATAAAAGATGTAAAATATAATAAAATAAATAAAAAATAACAAAAATATCAGCAATTTTCATTAAATACACTCAATGACATCAGTCTACACAGAATATGAATTCATGCAGGGTCTCGTTTTGTTTGCAAAGGGCAAATACATCCATAGAAGAGTGTTTTTGGGTTATTTCATAAATTTTTTACATTTCTATTGTGCAGATTGTATATTTGAAAAGACTTCATGCAATATGTAGTCACATTACTTTGTTATATCTGTAAAGATAACAGCGGATGATCCCAAACGTAACCCTTCTAATGTGCTGTTATACTGAGTGGAAGATCTGACCTGGTCCATCTTGTTGACAGCTACAGCCAGCTGAGTAACACCCAGCGACCGCACCAGCAAAGCATGCTCTCTGGTCTGGCCACCTGCCTCAAAGCCGGCTTCAAACTCTCCTCTGCTGGCATCCACCACAAGCACCGCAACATCAGCCTGCAGAGAGATTCAAGGGAGAGCTAAGAAACATATGAGGCAGTACATGAGAATGAAAATCACACACTTTAATATTTCCCAAACTTTAAGTTTGTAATTTCACATTACGCAACTTCAGTAATACAACTTAGTGGAAAGCACTGTCAACAAACCACAGTACCCAAGAAGTCTTGACAAGTTGACAGAGTTTGATAGTGGGACATAAACTTTTAAAAACCGCAGAGCTGGAACAATTTTTGAAAAATGTCCCTCATTATAAAATTGCAAGGACTATGAAGATCCCACCATTTGCATTGTATAATATCATCAAACGATTCAGAGAATAAGGAGGAATATCATGGAATAAGGCCAAAGGTCCAAACTTGTGATTGCTTGTGATCTTTGGGCCTTCGTGAAGTCCAGTGGAAAACTGTTTTGTGGCCAGATCAAAATTTGAGCAACATCTGCTCCCATACAGACAATGTCTCTTTCAGAGAAGACCTTGCAGATTTCAGCAAGACAATGTTAAACCACATACTGCAGGACTGTTGAGCAGCTAGAATCCTGTGTCAGACAAGAATGGGACAACATTCGAGCAACCGGTCTCCTCACTTCTCAGATGTTTACATATAGTTGCTCAAAGAAGAAGAATGCTACATAATGGTTAACATCACCCTGCTGAAACTTTATTTTAATTTTTTTAAATGTGTTGCTACCATCAAATTCAAAATAAGCAGGTATTTTCCATGAAATGGTAAAATGTCTCAGTGTAACATCTGATGCTGTTTATGTTTTATTGGGAATAAAATATGGGTTTATGAGATTTGCAAGTCATTGCACTCAGTTTTTTATTTACATTTTACACAGCGTCACAACTTTTTCTAATAGAGACATATTCAGACATATTCTAAAGAGTGTCTTGAAAAGCAAAATAAGATCAACAAAATCATACAGGTGGAAAAGTAGAAACCGTAAACAGTACTTGATTAAAAACGGATGGACCACTATGCACAATACTCCATATAATATCAAGGGAAAGCATCTTCTGAATCTTACAGAACATTCAGTTTTCATGACTAAGGGGTTTGCCTACAACAGAAACCCCTTAGTCACAAAGGAAGATGGTTGAACGTGAGGACAGTCATATGGTAAAAAGCGAAATTACACAGGCTCCCCAAAAGAGAAACAGACGAACACACCCATGCCTGCGACATCTGCCTTGTGACACCACCACCCAAAACCACACAAAGAATCACGCTGAAAGGTGGGGCAAGATGTCGGTGCACAAAGCAGACGGAGGGGAGGAACTGTTTTAATCAAAAGGCTTGTATCGTCATAGAAGCTTAAGTTCAATGAGGAATATCTCAGATGGCTGAGACACTTTTATAGCTGACTAATGTCATAAAAAAAGCTGGAAAAATCTCATTCTAGAAGATAGTTTGGGGATTTTGAAACAAAGGCATTTTTTGTAATGACCTTAAATAATCATAAACATAACCACCTCATGACATGCAGCTAATTAATCCATGTCTAAACTGTCATGTAAATAAGAGTTTTAGTTTAGAAGTTTTCTACAGACACAACTTTAATAAGAATCAGAATATTGAATTTCATGGATCTGTATCCATGGATGTTTTTCATGACAATTTAAACACTCTGTTTCACTGTTGTATTTTTATCTTGAATTCAAATTTATCACTTTCTCTAACTCGTAGACCAGGGGTGTCCAAAGTCGGTCCTCGAGGGCCGATGTCCTGCAGGTTTTAGATGTTTCCTGCTGCAGCACATCCAAATCAGATTCAACGGCTCAACATGATTGGGCAGAACGTGAACAACAAGCTGTTGAGGAGAGCTATTTAATTTGAATAAGGTGTGATGGAGTAGGGAAACATCTTAAACTTGAGCTGGAAAACCCTGTCGTTCTCCCTATACTCCCCAATAGCAGCAGTCTTCCACTGGTTTGATTTATATGCAATGTGCAGGCGGCTGGAAGAGTTTTCTAAAGGTGTACCTGCGCAGCTCCGGTGATCATGTTGGGAATGAAGTCTTTGTGGCCTGGTGCATCCATCAGAGTGACCACCTTGGAGTTGGTCTCAAACTTAGTCATGCCCACATCCATCGTCACACCTCTGGAGTAAAACACAAATAGTTTAAGTGGTTTTTTTTTCCAATAGGAATGGATCTGCATGATTAAAACTGTGAAAACCGTCAACAAGACGGTCATGTTAATAGTATACAGAGAGACCTCAAAGCCTTAAAATTTAATGCAGATTTTAACATCCTGTCAATTTCTGTGGCAGCATCCCTGAGTGGGTGTGGCTCTTCAATATTACACATCGGCCTCAGAAGCTGCTGATAAATGTATATGTAATCCCACCCAAGTCACTTTCTGTTTCTGCCATATTTCGCTTCCGTTTCACACTGGTAACAACAACAAAGAATGCAATCAGGGACATTTTCAACAAACACACTGTCCACGGTGAATGTTATTATAAAAACACAATCAAGTCCTTGCAGGAAAGATCTTGTCCTAATGAACAAGCCTTTTTTTTCCAGTTCAAGAACCAAAATTAAGTTGAGTTGCCACTGCCTAGCAGTACCAGGACATCAGCAGCTGGAGCAGCTAGATTTTTTTCCACTAAGAAGCATACAACATTTCATTTGCCTATCTTTGATTTCTGCCATCAACATGGACGTGGCATATAAAGATTAATGCTCTTTTTAACGAGCAACTGTACCTGTCTCTTTCCTCTCCGGTTTCATCCAGAACCCAAGCATAAGCAAAGGAGGCTTTTCCTGCCTTTTTTGACTCCTGCTCATACTTGTGCATGGTGCGTTTGTTGACATTGCCCAGCAGGTAAAGCAGGTGGCCCATCAGTGTACTCTTACCTGCATCCACATGACCTGCAGAGGAAGAGAGAATAATGCAATGGAGTCAAGGAGCAGAGGAAAATGGATGTTCATTGGATGGGGAGTGTCATTGAAAAGAGAACACTGAGGAGGGATGGATGAGGGTGTGAAGACAGATAAAGAAAAAAGGAAGAGTGTGCTTAGAATGATAAGACAGGTAGGGGAGGAAAGGAGATAAAACACGGCAAAAGGGAACCCCCAGATGGGACAGGAAACAAGTAGAATTGCACAAGTTGAGGAAGGTCGACAGAAATGGGAACAAAGATGGAAGGTAACAGGGGGAGGGGGGTGACCATGGTAACACAAAAGGTTTCATACACTGTGGGAAACTAGAATCATCTGCACTTCTGAAACTACCAAGTCACTTTTTCTGGTGTAACTGAGAATGAAAGAATATGATTGAGCAAGTGCGCTGGTCTGAAGTTTGACTCATGTACTGCCATGACTTTCTTTGACATATGCAAACCAAACAAGGACATCAAAAAAGGAGCTTCAACATGAATTAATGCCCAATTGTAACAAGCCATATAAGATAGTGGCCCTTCCAAGAATATGGAGGGGAATACTTACAAAGGGCAGATGGCAAATAAGGATAGAAGTGAGCAGTTTTTTGCCTCTCATTGGTGCAAAAATATGATTGCATTCTTCTATATGCTTAAAATCATTATTAAATGTCATGTTAGTATAGTTGTAAGTGGTTTAGTGTTTTGTATTTGCATCCTACCTATAACTACC
>JAOXYM010000024.1:11245558-11285942 GCA_028567055.1 Leptatherina wallacei | reverse complement strand
AAATCATTATTAAATGTCATGTTAGTATAGTTGTAAGTGGTTTAGTGTTTTGTATTTGCATCCTACCTATAACTACCAAATTTAATAGAGGCTTTCCCCCCTGTCTCTTCTCCAGCTCTGCCTGGATGTTGATCGCCTGCCTTGCCTTCCCAGAAGAGCGGCCTGGAGTGGGACCAGCGGGGGGCTCATCCCCATTCGATCCTTTAGATGGAGTCTCAGGCCGCTTGGAGGCGGCCTCAGCAGCGGCAGAAACATTTTCAGGGCTGCCAACTCGACGAACAGCAGTGCTGACTACGCCGTTCTCCCCTGAGCTGAGGAGAGTTTGGTCACAATGAAAGACATGTGTAAGGCGACAAACAAGGACTGACAGATTAATAAACAAATGCCTTTTCATTTTAAATCCCACTGCAGTTTTACCAGTAGGTGAACAGATTATAAAGATTCTTTATTTTGTTTACAGTTTAAAAAAAAAAAAGAAAAAAAAAAAGTTCATGCATAATAGCAGAAGGGACTTATATACCTGGGAACATCAAAGCCCATGGTCTGCTTCTTTCCAGAGATGGTCATTCGGGCCACTTTTGGTACCACTTCAGAGTCCAGTTTATTGTGAGAGCCATCTCTGCTTTTAGCTAAGAGAGCAACGAACAAAGAAGCAAACAAAAGCGTCTATGACTCACCGATAATAACGTATTCAACACAGGGAGTACACTTCACTTTAGAAATTACTTTAACTGCATGATGAATACAACCTGTTTTGGTCGCTCTGCAGTACTCTATCATGACCATGATGAGCTAGAAAGGTTTGCTCTACTGTGCTCAATGACTCACATTGCTGTGTTAAGACAATCCAGATGCCATTGTCCACTCTTTTAATAATCAGTTTATAAGTTACAGTGCAGCAGCCTCATATTCACCATTTTTCCAAATTCGAGAGTTCATTTATATTTGCAGCACAATGTGATTTAAAACAGCAACATATTAAACATGTAGAAAGCTTAGACATGTACATCCCTGTGGTGTTCAGAGAGATGTCGCTGATAGCAATTTTACCGGTCACAGTTCCACATTGGTGTGTAAAGAATGTATATTTGAAAGGAACAAGAGTGCATAACGAAATCTGCTTGCACTTTGAAGCTGTCTTCTATCTGATTGGAAGCTCATATTCTGCAACAGTGAGACTTGCTGAGGTCACCGCTTTGTCATCCCTGTCCCGAATGGCCACCGGTCCCAGTCATATCAGCCTGTTTCTGATTCATTTAGATGGGGCTGCACAGCCAAGCCTAAAGCAGATTGTGTGCCTATATGTGTGTGTGTATGTTTGCATCTGACATCCTGGCTCAGAAAGGGTTAATTTCAGAAGTGGCCGTTGCCTCCTGTCTCCACGTAAATAGATCAGTGTGACGCAGCGTTTCACAGAATGAATCTTTTGAAAAGGTGTCGCCTCAGCAAGCGCATATTCTTCTCACATCTGACTGAAAGAAAAATCTAGAACGGTTGATCTGTGACAGCTTCGAAAAATGATCTGAAAACTGTTCATTATACGCCATCGCCACCAGTTTTACTTTTATGTTTTCGGATGGTGTTAAAAGAGTCAAAACAGAACCAACTCCCACACAACGTCCTAAAAAAAAAAAGTGATCCTTTGAAGTATTTTCTTTATCTTGTAGCTTCAACTAAATTATATATTAGTTTTTGTGAAGCCCTGCATCATCACAGAAAATACCCTGAGGGAAAATAAGAGGAAAGAGGTGTGATTCAACAGAATATTAATGGACTTTCTCTAACCAACTATTCTCTGAATGACTCGTCCTGCATTAAAGAAAAAGTCCCTGACTCTCTGAAAGACTGATATACAAGTCACACAGCTCTGTACCCTGATGAGACTTCTTTTCCCTCTAAAGCAAAGACATTCACATGTTGTTCATTCCCACAAACAGATCTGCTCAAAATGCAGAAATATTCAAATTCCAAACAAAAAAGTATATCTTAGAAATACAAACTGTAACCTGTATATAAGAAAGAACAATGGAGAAATCTTCTTGACAAAGTGCATCAGAATTTAACTGCATATGTAGGTTTACAGATGATGTTTTAAAACAAGATTGATCTCTAAAATGTTTTATTGAAGTCTCATCTGTCCTTCAGCAACCAGCAACATGAGATAGCAACAGTGCTCTCTGGGGAATTTCAGTTCTTCCAGCTGCCCGGGGCTTTTCTTGTCCCCATTTAGTGACACAAAAGTTTCTACCACCTGTGTCAAAAATGACGCCAGCTATCCTGCACTTCCTTCACTTTACTTAAGTAAAGAAACAAGCACATGAATTCATCAGAGCAACTGAATAGAATAAGAAGCTTTAGGATCAGTTCATTAAACTTCTAAATAACATTTAGAACAATCTGACTCTATATCATATTCTATTCTGATCTATAGAGCCCTTTGTTATACTCCAACATCTTAAGCAATAAACAACACCTTTTCTTAACCAACTGGCATCCTGCTCTGTGAAACCAGCTAATACTTTTGCAAACAACTTGACCTGCAAGTTTTTTTTGTAGCTGGCCTAAAGGCAGCATTCACTGCAGGGCAAGGTGAACACAACAAGTCGATGCAATCAGGCTTTAAGGCTCAGAACAGGATCTCTTTACATTATTTGGACTGTCAGGTAAACATTTGGCATGCTCCCATCCAGGATTTCTCCAGAACAAGGGTCTCTTGCTGTAGCTTAAAATGAGTGAGTCATTTGTAAACCTTGGCCTGAGGCCCAAATGAGCAAGGCTTAAAAGGAGTCCGCCCAGGATGCACAAACATCATCGCATCCCTCCCCCTGTCTGAATGCACACACAAAACTTTTTTTTTTTTTTTTTTAAAGAGATTGGTCAGTGATCAGCAGCTTTGCAGGACAAAGTGATTAAAATGCCAGTGTTACAAACTCAAAAGAGCAATGGAAAGAATTCTATTCAAGCGCCTTAATTGAACTATAAATTGATGCATTTTCATCTGGAGTGTTATTAGCTGGTACTTGAATAATTACAAAGCTTCGGGTCTTTTATGGTTTAACATTCCATAAATATGTTTTCCAGATTTCTAATTGTCAGAATAAAAAAATTCTAGAAAAAACCCATTTGGTCATGAGGCTCCCAACCACTTGAGGCCGCTAAAGGCTATAAGACAAGAACAATGTTCTTCTTTTTGAAGTCTTGTCATGTGGGGGAAAGCCTGGCGGGGGGGTATTCAATATGACTCTAGACTTTCAGTCCAGACTCAATATGCATGTTTATAACTTAGTTATGGCAGATAAGTGCAGCTGCAAAACATGTTCAGCAATAGGAAACCATGTAAATCTCAAATATGAGATCATTTCACCTTAGGGAGGGGGGAATGTAATGCCTCTGGTGTGGCACTTATCTCTACTATAAACACATTTTTTGGAACTCTTGTGGTGAACTATTTCTGCTGCAAAATAATGGTAATATGAATGAGCTAAATTGGGAATTCAGTTTCATTCATATTGAAAAATTGAACACATGAATGAAAATGGTAGCAAAGGAAATGAGACGGATGTCTGAGAGAAAAGCTCAGAGTAGGGCCCATATGACCCTTTTCAGGATGACTCACATATACACACAAGATGGTCCATTTTTCAACATTCCCTACACCCACTTACTCAACAGGCATTGCTTTTGAGTCATTACCCACAACCTTAACACTCACACCAGTGTTTTTAAGTGTCAAAATAGAACAATTAGACTAATGTTTCTGACCTCCAACATACGGTAAACATACATTTTGATCCATGTTGCACATCAGATTTTCCACAGAAGACAACCTAAAGACTCTAATGCTTAACACAGTCATAAACATCGTTATTTATGTCAATCTATCAGCAACACTTTAAGGTTTATTTTTGGTCACTTTCAAGTACCAAAAAGGACTGTAAGACTCCTTTTAAATATCGATCTCAGTGAGACGTTTTTTGTACGAAACAATGGTTCAATACTTAATGCAAAGGTTTTTTTTTACAGGTTCGTTTTTCGAAATGTAATTGTTAAAATTGTTAATAAATATTAATGTAATGTTTGGCATTATCTGGGCTGTGTTAATGATAAACAGGAGTATGCTCTCTATGCTCTGCTTTATTCTGCATGTAAGATTTTAGTTAAAAGATCAGAGTTTTAGTTTTTTAGGAGAAAAACTTTGCTTGTTTTTCTTTTCTGTTTAGATCCCTGCCAACATCCCTGCCAACTACCTCAGACATGTTCGATAATTAACTTCCCTGCTAAGCTTATTTAAAGGGAAACTACTTAAGGTGGTAATTTCATATAAAGAAAGTCACAGTTTCCATGCAGTATGGGGGGGAAAGACAGATCTTCCCGCAAATGAAAAGACGGAATAGTGCAATGCTTGTAAAAGAAATGAAAACATTGGACATTTAACAATCAAAAAGCAAATGGGTTCTTTCAGATGAAGGCATATCAAGGGAAGTCTCTGTCAGACAAATGCATCATATTAATAGAGCAGCTTGGAAACCCAAGAACCTCACCATGTAAGACAATACAGAGGGTTTAAGTTGTGCATAAAGCTGTATTTTGACCCCCCCCCTTTATTAATGCTCACAGAGAGAAACGTTTCTAGTGGATTCAATAATGCATGAAGACTAATTTTCAAACAGTTTTACCCACCGATGAAGGCCGTGCTAGACTAGAAGGTCCAGGGATCTCAGCTGAGAGTTTGAAGACAACCAATTTGACTAGAGGGTGTTATATTAACGTTACCTGCTGTTGGCGCAAATTTCAAACTTTTCATCTCAGCGTTAAATGCTTTTGCATTAAAACATGGAGCTGCATTAAGTCTACATATGACAATAAAACTAGCAGGCTCATGGGCAATCTGTGTGCACAGATTGCAAAACAGAGGGCACAGTTTAATAAACCGGGCATACGGCTGTTTTTTAACCGCAGACACTTGCCGGGCTCCGTAATATGTAAAAGGAAGAACCGTGACTTCTGTAGTAAAATCATTTTAAAGCGAGACAACACACCATCCCATGATGCAAAAAATACCACTGAATCAAATGGGGCCTACCATCATCCTCTGACCTTAACCCAACTGAGAACCTGTGCAGCATTCTTAAAAGGAAGTCTATGAGGGTGGGCGGCAGTACATGCAGAAACATACACCGACTTACAAAGTTCAATGAAAGGGTCGTTAAAGTGAAATCAAAGAAGGGCCGCTATGTTAACATGAAACTAGATCTATAAAAAAATTGTTTTTTTAAACATTGACACCAAATGTGTGCCTTTATCATAGCTAGAGTCCATGAAACTATTTGTCTTTTTTGCACTGTATGGTTTACTCAATAATCCATAGTTTAGTGTTTGCAGAATGAACACTAAAATACAATGAGATTAAAGCTGGAAATGCAGATAAAAAGAGATGATTTAGTATAAACAAACACGGTTAATACATTTTAACATTTTCATTCATCATTAGCATTAGAGCAGAGTAAAAATAACAGCAAAGTCTTTTACATTTTTCTACAAGGTTTTGTACCATTTGCACCGTTATTCTGCTGTGGCTCATCAACTGCTTGTTTCACAGTGTTTAACTTTTAATATTCGACTTGTATTCGTATCAGTCTCCTGGGCTTTAACATTGCGGGTGTGGGGGTGCACTTTGGCTTTAAGCCAAGTGAAAAAAGAACATGCAGAAATGTAAAGGCAATTTTTCAAGATTGTAGTAAAACAGTAATGCTCAAATTGCTAAGAGGCATACAACTGATACTGAGACTTACTTTTCATCAGAGTTTTTCAAAATGTCCTGAATGAGAAGGACCTAATTGCACAACTTATAGATAAAATAATTTGCAAGGAAACTGTGCGTGCCTGATGTGAATCGTCACTGAACCGCACTGATAAAGGGAACATATTAGGGGACAAAAAAAATAATACACTTTTGGTTTCTAGTTTAAAAAAAACACAAGTGTCTGATGTTACCATTACAAAATAAATAGAAGAAAACCCTAACCTTGCCATTTTGTTTTAAGCTATCTGGGTCTGGAAATGTGTCATTTAATGAGCTCTTCAGGTATGCAAGATAAAAATACATCACCCTGCATGATTGTCCAGCTTTCTGCCTCCATATCTCCACCTAACATCATGATGCATTTGCTGTACTTTGGAAGTGGGAGGCATTAGCTTTCCCTTTGCCGCTAACATAAAATGTCATCATTAGTTAGATAGATCACTAAGGAAATACATGAGTAATTAATGGTCTACCGGTAATTCAATGTTTTATATCTTGACATGGAAATCTGACTTCTAATGCATGTTCCTCTTCTGTTTTTTTCTACCAGTGTAAGTTTCAAATTCTGCTTTTCAACCATTAGTACAGCACCACTAAAGCTGTTATGAAAACCAACATCTATTAAATATGTGATGGAGGATTCACACAAGTTCTCAATGCTGTTGTTAACCAGGCAGAAGCCTTTATGGGTCTTGCCCTTAAAAGGCAATGGCCCAGGTGGTCATTGCAAATGAGAACTGGTTCTCAATCAACCTACCTACCTGGCATGCAAGTCTCCATGTGACTACTTTCTTCTGACCACTTGCTGTGACTAAATTGGTGTTTTCCAGAATTGGCAACACTTCACAACAAACAATGTTTGTGCAACATGTGCACCTTGCAAAAATGCACAGCCTATGAAAACACGAGAAGATCTGATCAGCCTTTGTCGAAGCTGTGAAAGTTGAGAGACATGATCAGATTTTCCTACGTAGGTGGTGTAAGAGAGACACACAAAGTAAGATGATCGGCCGCTGTGCCGAGTCGACGTGTGCTTGGGGTGACATTTTCTCCAAGAGTGCAGTTTCCTGTTCAAACCCACACACTGAAAAGGGACCGAGCTGCTGCTGGACACACCCCCTTGTTTCTTCATTTTCAGGGAGCACAATCTAAAAACCCTGGACCATATCTTCACTCCTTCAACAAACTTCAACATCCCTAATAAACCTCATTATTTCCAAACATGGTTTTCTTGGGAATACACATTTTCAACAGAAACCTGTTTAACGTGTCAGAATTGCCGCTATGGTATTTATCATTTCCCCAGGTCCACTAGTTTATATCTGACACCCTGACAGTCCAGTTTATTCAGATTTTTGCACCTGTATAAAGTTTACACAAACCAACACCGCTTTACCGATAAGTACATTCTTGTATTTAAGACAACAGAAAAGATGTGCAGGAAAAGTTGGATGACAGCCTTCAAAAAGTTTGTGTTTAATCTCAGGTCTTTAGCTTTCATTTCTTTAATGTCAATGTTGCCCATTCATAACCAACACCAGTCATTTGTGGTAAAAATATGAGATACCTTAAGGAAAACAGGCATCATCTTGTCAAAGTGCAAGCACTGCAACACATACACAATGTGTAATTGCATCATTATTTTCTGAAACATCCCAGATCTCAACCCTTAAATATTATCTCATTAGTTTATCACAAAACACCGGCTCATCAGTGAATAAAAGCACGCTCAACTCGGACTTGGGATTACTGTATAATAAAGAACGTGTCACTGTTTTAACTTGTTACATACAAGAAGACTAAGAACAGGCACTCAAACTGAAAAATACACCTAGATAAGGGGCACATCCACAATACATAAGTTCAATCATCTTTATTTCAGAACAGACAAATTAATCTCTGGCAATGTGTCGGGGCACACCCAGTCTAAATCAAACCATGTATGAATCAATAAAAACAGTTTTTTTTACTTTGAGTTTGAAAGCATTCGTTTTGACTGATTTACTAAACTTTTTGTTCAAAGTCTTGCATTTAAATTCAACTTTTAATATTAAACACTTAAAAGCATTCACATGTCTGTATGAGTATGTATTTGCATTTGTATGCTCTTGAGTGTGTGTCGGTGTGTGTGTGTGTTCTTGTTCTCTCATGGGAAAATCTCCAGGTGTCCTCTAAACCAAAAAGTCAACCTCATGATCTCAAACATAAGTAGCAGTAAACCAGTACAATGGTTAACTGATCCATATTCCAATAGCTGCAGCACACCTGCAAACATAGTCAACCTCTTTTTTTCCCTCTTCTGAGAGCTCAAGCAGCTAAGGCAGGAAAAAGAGAGGTTGCACCAAGAGAGATTTTTTTTTTTTTTACTACGTAGTCATACAAAACCTAAAAAGCCATCTGGCATCAAAGCATACAAAAATAAGATTGAATTTTTGAAAGCTAAAAAGAGGAGATAGGAAAAAGAAATTTAAAACAGAAGTATTTACACAAAGTTAACTGAGGTGGGATTATTCAAGCTGCCAGTGTTTTATATTCATTTTAAAAAATAACTTTTCTTTCATTAATAACACAACCATGCTTGTTTGCCTGTATAAAAAGAATAAACATAATACAGTTTGGGCCAGTTCTCCAAGCAAGAATGTCAGTCTGTAGTAGAGTTGGTCTCAAATGATGCTTTACTCCATTTGCATTGATTGCAAGACATAGTTAAAAAGGCTCAAAAGTACTGACAACTCAGTGTTGCATTTCTTTTAAGTTTTTAAGCTGAAGCAGATCCTCACAAGCATTTTGGTTTTTCATCCAAACGGATTTAGTTCAGCATCAACCCCGACGTTGCCGTTTTCCACAGGTCTACCTTGTGAAAGCTTTCTTCTGATTGGCGCGGACAATGTCGTCAGGTGAGGGCGTGTCAAAGCCGAAAGGCATGATTTGAAAAAGTGATGCAAGCTGCTCTTTAGGTTTATCAGGTGGCTTGCAAAGGAAGGATTGGTAACCACTTCCTGTCCTCTGGTTTTTCATCTTTCCCCTCAATAAATTTTTCTTCTTTATTTGTTGTCTGCGGCTCTGGAATGACAAAGTGATTGCAAATACCGATGGTTTAGCAAAAACAGAAGAATCCGGCCCGGTGGTTAGAGGAGTTGGAGATGACGGTGAAGGGAGGTCACATTCGAGCTGATGAGGGCTTGCATTATGTGCCTGGGCCATGAGTGCACTTAAATCAATAGCCTGGGCCGGCTTCGATGACCTGGAGGTTTGGTTGTGTGGTTTGTGTTGGAGCTCGGACTTGGTCCTTCCTTCTGTAGTATTTTCTGCCAAAGCATCAGCCCTCTCTGGTTTTGCTGGTGAAAGGAGTGAAGTGAGGGTGCACTGTGACCCATTTGAGGTGGCTGAGGTTTTGCCTCTATGTTCAGATTCCAAATGCGACAAAGGGAGCAGCTCAGAGAGGCCAGGTGGTTGTTTCAGCGCACTCGCTTGAGATCCATTGCTGAGAGGCTGATGGGAGACTGAGGAACTGCTGGTTTGATGCTGCAGGGCAAGCTGTGCCAATGAGACAGCCCCACCCAGGAAAGGGTGGGTGATGTTGGTAATGTTAGAAGATGACAGCATGTTTGCTGGTCTTTCAGAACTTTGCGACTGAGAGTGAATTCCCCTGTTTTGGTGCAGTGAGGCAAGTTCAGACAGTGAAAGCGTTTGGGCTGATGGAGCTATTCCCTGACACTTCGCAGAGGCTAAACTGCTACCAGGAGCAAGCAGAGTGGTACTCAGAACTGGGCTGCGGTTCGAGTGCTCCTGGATTAAATCAGCCAATGAAGGACCTCCTTTGGAATCAGTCAGTGACTTCTGACTGTTGTGCAGGACAGAGCTGAGACTCCCAAATCCAGGAGGAGCAGCAACAGTGGAGCCTGTCGTTATCGTTGAGCTGTTTAGTGACAAATTACTAAGTGAAACAGAAAGGGTGGAGGGCGACGGCGCGTGTGTCGCTGAAGACATGTTTAAAGATGCCAGTGTTCCAAGCGACAGACTATTCTGATAAGACATAGTCGACAATGGTGAACTAGATCCCATGGTTAGAGCACTTAATGAGGAAACATTCAAACATCCTTTATCGCCTACTTCTGTTTTACTCTTTTGCCGATGCTCAGACATAAGCTGAGCCAGACTGGTACCGCTGCCAATGCCTGAACAAGCACTTTCATGGTGAACATTCTGCTTTGCACAACTGCTAATTATTGGCTCAACCTCATGTTGAGGTAAGAGATCACATAAGTTTGGTGCACTTGATACTGCAACACATGGCTGTGCATTTGTATGTGCTTTAAATGTAATGTCTGTGTGAGACGCAGACAAGCAGGCTCCTTACCTTACGAAAGCCAAGTGGAGTTGTCGGAGAGGAGGGATGAGAGGACCACAGGGTGGAAGTCAGATGAATCATACCGTAAATAAAAAGGAAGGAAGAAGGCACTTTGTTAAGCATGTGCATGAGGAGAATCATTTAAATAATTCAAGCCATCACATCTCTCTGATAAGGTTCTGTGTAAACAATCTTAGTGAACATTGTATGAAATCATCTTTGTTCTCACGTATCTTCTGCAAAAAAGGAAGTGATGACTAATTATTAGACATCTGAAATGCTATTAATTGGCAGGCAAGCCAATTCCAAACTGAGAAGTTTACTAGGAGTGCAATAAGGTATCTGTAACCTATGTGATTGATGGAGGGATTGAAAGGCTGACAGTGAACTAAATTCATATTTTAATCTATTGTAGTTTTGGTCCGAAACTGGAGTCATTTGTTGCATTTGGAGAGATTCTTAGAATACAAAAGATTTTCTCCCAGCAAACTTTAACAATGACAGATTCAGTGGTAACACTTGTTTTAAAAAATGCTCCTGTTTCAATCCACTTCAGGCGTACCTTTCTCAGCCTCCTGTTTGGTTCTTTGTGGAAGCGGTGCCTTCTCCTGACTAACTCTAGCTACCGAAGCAATCTCTTCAATTTCACTTCTGGTAACTGGGGCTGTTTTAGTGTCTTCAGACAGTACTGCATCCAATGCCTTCTGTGGGTCGAACCCATGTTTCATGGCCGCCTGGGTCAGGACAGACTCCGGTACAGCATCTCCCAGGACAGCCCGCATGTGGTCCAGGCAGGAATACAGCTTGGCTAAAATGTACAACACACAAGGTAGATTCAAAGCAAGAGATAATAAATCAATACCATTGATTAAAAACTGAGTCAGTGCTCTATATATTCGTGTAGAGTGCACATTTTGAAACACAAAGTCAAAGGTGAGTGTCAAAATGCTAGTTAGTAGTATGATGTTCCATCAATTTTATAATACTACCTTGATCAAGAGGGTCAAGGTTGTGGTTGATGGTAGGCGACATAGGAACATCCTCATCTTCAAATTCTTCTTCCTCTAAAGGTTCCTCCCTTGGTGCTTGCCTCTCTTGACGTGAGTAGATGAACTGATTTGCTGGGTTTAAAAAAGGAGGAGGAAAAAATATATATATAATCTTAACCCTGTAATTCCTGTAATAGCATCGGAATAGTACAGTCCCCATGGGGGGGAAATGCATATCGGGTCTAAATGTGGTAATGGCTGATCATTAATTTGAACTATCTATCAGCCAAAATTAAATGAAAAAACAAAAAAAAACAAACACTTGCTTATTATATTACTCTGCAATGTTCAGCTGGTAGACGTTAAGATCCTGACGTTCATGAGCATTTTATTATAACCCATCACATCTACCTCAACAACGTTGCAGACCAAACAACCCCTCTGTCCAATGAAACAGTAGCAGCTTCCATAAGCAGAAAAAATGTGCCTTGTCACCACACAGCAAAACTACTCATGAATGGCTAGAGAACCATGCAATGGAGTCCAAGATGGGTGTAGAGCTTCTAAACTCCCCAAATTCAAATCTGATTGAGCATCGTACATACATTGGCAGACGGTTTTAAGATTGTGGCTGATCTGTATATAATATCGTATACAATGTAAAGGGTCTTTAACCATTGTGATCTTTTCTAATTAAAAAAATATGTTTCTATATCTTGTAGGCTACTAGTGTTTGTTTGTTTTTTTGCAAAGAGAGAGGATACAAAAATCGGAAACCAAGCTACTTCCCATCAATGGTCTATGTTAAAATATACAAATATAGTATACTATGTACTTAATACAGCTTTTAAATGTCAAATAAAAAAAAACATGAATCAGTCATTCACTGATAACCAACCTGTTGCTGGAGATATACAGTAGTCGTCATCAACAGACTGCCCATACATGTCATCATCTTCGAAGTCTGGGGGAATAAAGACCAATAAAATCAAAACATTGTGACAAAAACAATAATGCAACTGTGTACAGAATCCAGCTGTAATAGTAAGTCCATTGTGACAGCTGTCACTTTGTCATGTCAGCAATTTTGAAGGGAAAAAAAACAGCCTAGGAAAATGGGAGTAATTTTATTTACTATGACTAATTACTTTAATAGTTAGGAACAGTCTTAGTCGAGTGACTTCAGACTTATGTCACTAAAATCGTGGAATATTAACATAATCTACACGCCAATGAATTCGTAACGCCTAGCATTTCTGACTAAACGTTAGTTAGCCACGGCTAGCAGTTATAGCATATATTGCTGACACAAACTATCTATATGGGGCATTACAACCAGAATTGTTCTTAACATTTCGGTAGACACGGATATTGTGGTGTAATTCATTTTGTGCTTGGTGCCAAGTGACACGACAGCAACGTTATCTGACCAGCTTAGCAGCTAGCGTTAGCTGCTATTGCTAAAATCAACAACTGAACGTTGGCTTTGCGGCTAGTGAGTTTAGCAGTGAGGCCTTACAATGGTGTTTAAAGAGGAATCAGCTCCTGGGTAAAGTTATCTACCTTCATCGTAGTTGTAACCTCGAACATTTCTGTGGCGAGACATTTTGCTTATGTGTCCTCTCTTGAACCCGAAGTAAATGTTATTCGGCTCACAGACATGTGTACCAACACCCGGCTGCCATTGAGGCTGCTGCTGTGTGAGGACTCAGGAGGCAGGTCAGTTTAGATTTCGCAGCAACGCTAATACATAAATTGATTCAGATCCAAAACCGAATTTTATTTTTAGGTATTCAAGCGGTTCGCTAGATAGGTAAGAATAAAGTAAAAACACTTTAAATTAAAAACTTTCAGGATGTTTCTTTTTGGGGGTTTGCTGACGTAACTTCCGGTTAAAGCTCAGCTATCAGTTCGGTCTAGGACCAGTTCTCCTTTTCAATTTCCAACTTGCAGCTCTCTGAAACTGACCCCAAGTCAGTTTATGTTTGCAAATATATAGAATGACGGATTTGTAACGCAGTCTACATCAGAGCCAAACTGAGGAAATACATTATCAGGAGCATCAGAGGATGTGATGTAAGCCTTATCAGTGATTCGCAGAAGGAAGGTCATAGTGAGCCTACGACTGGGGGGGCTCAGATGGACCATTCTCTACTATTTCAAATATCAAATATCAGTTGCATAACAAATGCATAAACTATTACAAAATTTTAGCCACTTGAAAATAAGTGACAACTATTTCAAGTTTACTGAAAGCTATGTGTGTAATTTCTGGTGGGAAGAGCTTGATGTATTGAACTGGGCAATAAGTAGCCAAGCCAGACAGAAGAAAGACAATAAATCATTTGGGCAAATTTTAGGACATTTTGCATCACTGTTTTCTTTTGTAAAACCCAAAAACCTTATGATAGAGCTAATTACTGTGATAATACAGATAATAAAGCTGGATACAATTTTACATGAATTTTGCAGTCTTCCAGGAGTGCATAAATAGACTGATAGATAGATATATATGTGCTTTTTTAATCCTGTGAAGGAAATTTCTTTTTCACATCAACCATCAGAGGTAACATGAATAAAAGAGAAAACAAAAGAAAACAATTGTCCAAATTTATATTCATAATTATGTCTCATTATTTTAAAAGAAAAATTATCTGTTTAAAAAAAAATCAGTTGAGAGCAAGTTTCTGTTTGCATTAATACAAGTAAGAGGTCAGGAGAAGTACAAAATGTAAGTGTGCTGTATGCATATGATAGTGTCTCAATCACTTTGTCAAAGGTTATGCCCTAGGCTAGAGACCAACTCATCTCAACCCACAACCTCAAAACACTCACACACAAAATGACATCATTTTTTCCTGCTATCTTTGCACAACAATAACTTTATAGCCTGTCTAACAGAAAAAGCAAAAAAACAATAGCTATTATAAGCAATTGACTATATTTTTTTCTCTGTGACTTGGCCATGCACTTTACAGTCTCAGATATATGTGCAGAGGTGTGTGTGTGTATTTTGATACATGCCATTGTCTTCATCTACAGAAGGCTGTATGTGGTGATGAATGAGAGGATGATGAAAATGTCAAACAATAATCTGATACTGCCGGTGACACAGGTGAGATGCACATCTGCACGGTGAAATGAAATATGAGGTTTGGTGTGTCTCCCTTTACTAAAAATAGATCAGAGTGAGGAAAAGAAGATTTCTACTTAGGTCATTGGGAAGCCCGTTCCACAATATAGTGCTCAAATTGCAAATGGCAATTTGACAAATAGACAACTTAATTGATGGAGCTTGGTCAGAACCAAATGGGTGATCATTAGTATCAGCAACGGACACTAAGCTGAGGTGTTTACTATTTTTTGCACACAGTTTGGTTTAGAGTATGCGTGTGCCATGTGTACCTCTATGTGGGTGGAGGTTTCCCCTCCTAAAATTCCACTTCCTGCGTTTTGAAGTTGCAGATCGACATGTCAAAATAAACAACTGCACATGCACACATGGAACACATGCATACAAATAAACAGATACAAACCTGCTCAGTTTAAGGGGTCACACAGGTGACAGACAGGGAACTCTTCCTTTGCATCACTAAAATGTTTCTAGGGCACTTTAAAACCAAACACAGCAAAGAGTACTTGATATGAAATGGAACATATTGCCGAAGTGGAATTGAAATAGTGTCAGCTTCTTTTTTTGGCGTCCTCTGCATCATGTATTTGAACACATTTCCCCATTAAATCTAACCTGTGACTGGTGGTGTATGTTTATATATATACACTATATGTAGATACGATACAGAATATATACTGTAAAATTTCAATAAAAAGCTAAAACATTACTTTTTTAATTTACATCCATTTAAACACACATGCCTTAATGGCGGTGCATCGTGATTAATTAAAACATGCATGTGTGCTGCAAAGAAGTTAAAGGTGAGATTTTCACACCTTTACACAGGATCTGAACATTTGTTTCCCTTGCATGTTTTTTAGCACTCTTGTGAAATCTGTGTTGCAGATGTGGTCACAAAGTTTACGGAAAGTCTGTTCAAGGAATCTGTGAGACAAGAAAGATTTCTGAGATGATTATTTGGATTAAACAGATGGATGGACAGATTGCTAGAAGAATGAAGGGATCAGTGGAGGGGACTGGTTCTTTGTTTAAACAATGTGTGAATTAGTTTTTATATTGAAAAAAATGCAACAATATGTATCCATCAAATGAATCTCTATAATTGAATCATACTAAATTCTGAATGGTACATGTAATAATCATATACAAACGGATCACAATGGTGCCTGAGGAATTGAGTGAAAGCAGAAGATGGAAAAATCTGTCAACAACAGCATGTAAATGTGAAAACACACTAATCCTGGTGTAATTGTAGAAGACTAAGCTTTTGTACGAGGGGGTGAGGGGTGAAGTCCATCCTAAGAGTTGGCAGTGGATATGAGGTAATGTTTTACATAATTTGCCAAAGGCAAGAGGCCTTATGGGAAGTCTTTCACAGGGACTCAGCCTTGGGGAAAATGCAAATCCTTGTACTGCCAGTCAAGTTCCAGCAATCCAAATAATAAGGAAAAACACATGAAGGCTTTAAAGTGTTAAGTGGTCGAAATAAAACATAATTAAAACTGAATAATTAAAAATAAGTTAATTATAATCTTATTTATTTAATATAAAAAATTATGTTTATGCAAAAATCCTGCAAATGTATTGCAGGTTTTATGTACTGTTAGACAACAATAATATATTAAAAAAAGAATAATACCCTGCTACAACAATAATTTCCCTCTAAGAGGGATAAATAAAGTATATTTAATTTCATTCATATATAAATCTAATACATGTTTATATATCTTAACAGTTATCAGTCAGGCAACACATGGGTCTATTTAACCACATGACCATACACAATCACATTCACCACCTGTTTGAGTTGGGATCAGCCTTCCTCAGTGCACGCCTTTACACACACACACATACTCACAGACATGCACAAACATTTAACAATGCACATCTGTTTGGCCAGCCCATCTCTGAATTTGAAAGCCTGGTGGTATGATACCTCAGGCCCAGGAACCATCATTAAAATCATTCAAATAAGCCAACCTGTGCACACAGTGCTTTGCAAAGTGGGGGCAGCCATCACAATATCTGTCCTTAACCTGTCCAATCGTGCCCATGCAAATGTCCTTAACTAAGAGTCAATGGGTCTTGGGCTTCCTGTTTGACCTACTATGAGAGAATTTGCATATCCTGGCTCCCTTCTCTCAATTTGGTTTCAGATAACAAGATGTAGTTTTAAAAAATGCCCTCGAGGGAAAAGTAATGCTCAGTAAACTTTGGGACTTGTACAGCAAACAGCCATGACATCTGTGGACATAAACTTGGATGTAGAAGCTGTATTTACAGAGGAATTCTTTCTGATGTTTTAGATTGTTTATGCTCAGTCACATTTAGTGACCCATTTTCCCTTCTATGTGGGGTATCTTGTATTATAATCTTGCATGATAGCTTCTATGTAATTAAGAATTTGAATAGATTAGAAATGCCTCCTAGAGTAAAAAATGGTTGGAACAATTCTTGTGTACACAGGTGTTAGTAGGAATTGAAACCCATAAGTGATTGCCTCCAAGCAACCAGGTGACACATCACAGGCCTGTAATTATATCTAAAGACAATTAAAGTTTTAAACTTGTGTTGAATTTCACTCACCCCGTTTCAAAACCAATCATTTATCTCAAAGTACACTACCCTGTTGCATAAAATAGTGAAATTCTCCGGCAGTAGGACCACGCGCATGTGCACAGCCCCTCATCAGTCCACTATTATTAAGACTACCATGGAACAATAGGCTGCTCTGTGGTGATGGTAATTACAAGTGACCAGGACAATATGGTCGCGTATGGAGGAACTAATACAATGAGAGACACATTTATACAAATAAAGCCTGCCCCCCCCCCCCCCCCCCCCCCCCACTCTCTTTCCTGCAATGAATGGTTGAGGGAGGGCGGCCCCGGGTACAAGGAGAATGGACAATATTCAACCAAAACAAAATAATCAGAATGCAGAAGTTATGCAAGAGCAAGATTTTATTACTCATCGTTCAATGGAGTCTGCTGAAAAACAGGTTTAACTTCTAATTGAGATATGGATTATTCTCATTATTTGTGATGTTTATTTTCGAGTCCACTTTTATAGAAGATAAATAAATATAGGCAGTCACGTAAGCTTCAAAGGCAGTTAATCTGTGAGTTACATATGCAATAAATTCCCACATATAGTTTTATTGCTACTGGATTTCTTTAACTCTGTTTATATAGGCGAGCACAAAGCACGTTTTGTCGCGGAACGATAAGACAAGGTTTTGTTGCGGGTTTTATCACAGGGAAACATCTGCAACACCAGTGGGCACTCCACGAACAGGTGGCCCAGCGCTGAAACTATTCACTTCGCTTTAGCGCATGAAGATCTATTCTTACTGTTCACTTGGTCCAAATACATTAGTTTCCTTCTTCTTTTCGTGAAAAGGGGTGAAGCAAGTGAAACATTTACTTGTGAGGCGTTTAGCGGGGAAGATCACGCAGAGAGCGCCTTTGACAAGACCACTGGCGTGAGCACTTCATCAAAGTTTAGTAAATGTTGTACACCACTACTTGCCATGCAACAGAACCAAGCGTAAAGTAGCCTATTATGACAGTAATGAGCTATTATAAAATTCTCATAGCGGAGCTACTATCCCACCTGCACTCCAATCACATGCTTTCACTTTCAATATTTTGTCCGGTCAAATTGTATTGTGGCATGAAATGTAGCAGCGTTAGCTATCAGCTGTCTCAAACAGGGTATGCCTATGGTTTATATTAAATTCTATTGAGAAGATGTTTTTGCGGGAAACCTCTTTAGTAAAAAGTTCTATGAATGATTAAGTTTTCTGAGTGTTAAAATATTATCTCGATATTAATCAAAATAGATTTATTTTGCGTTGTCATATAAATATATCTATATATTCTTTTTTTCCTTCAAATTGTAATCGAAAAAAGTCGGACTGTATTTGAAGTATACTGTTTTGGGACATGCGCAGTCGAGCGGAATGACCGAGGAGCGCCAAATTAACCGGGATGCGAAGCAAAGGGAGGAGGAGCACTCATAGAGACTGCTGCAGTTTAAATTAATGTCAACCTGTCTCTTCGTCGGGAGAACAAACCCAGCGCAGATAGCGAAAGTACACGTCTGGTGCTACCTACTGCAAGCCGCTGTCCAGACTGGAACATGACTCGGCGGCCAAGAAACAGGTACACTCAGAAAGAGTAATGAATGTATCTTAATATTCTCCATATTCCTTTTTATAAATGCGTAGTTAATGTTTTCTTCTTCTGTTATAAAGATGTTCTGTTGGATACAGCGCGAGGTTGACTGACTATAGATGCATTTCTTTGTAAGCGCTCCAGTTATTTGTCACTTATTTATTTTCTGTGCTCTTTTTTTCTTTTTGTTTGTAAGCCGTTTTCTTTTCTTTTCTGGCAGTGTAAACTGAATGGTGGTGTGCTTGTGTGGCTCGCGCCAATGACAGGTGGTGGTCATCTGGCATGTGCGCTCCTCGCGCTGCTGTCAGTGAGAGACTCGTAAACTCACGCGCGCGCATTAACGCCACGCTGTGAGCAAGACGGTGCATGGACACCGGTCTTCAGTGAGTTACCAAATAATAAACAAACCAAAGAAAATATTGTTAGTTTAAAGGAAGAGAGCAACTTCAGGCGTGAAACGTAGTTCATGAGGGGGTTTTTGAGAATATTTCAGAGCATTACGTTCTGTTATCACAGTCCGGCAAGTTACACCGCTGCTACTTTCGTTTCTAGCGTTTTTAACGTGCATATTGCGTAAGTCCAGCGGGTGCAGAGGTCATTTTAATCCCAACTTTATGAAGCTTGCGTGTTTTTCGCAGCATCTCTGAAAGCGCGAGGAGCGCTCAGTGTTGTCTGCAGCGTTTTTACAGCGTCCTCTACAGTACACGGGCTTGTCTTCAGAAGAAGCTGCATTTTATTTGTGTTTGTTTGTTTGTTTGTTGTTTCATCCATGCTGGGAAACACTCTTTCTTTTAATTTGGTTTCTTGTTTTTATTTTATTTTATTTTTTCAATGAACAACACTTTTCCCTGAAAAACATGTTTACTTATACTAAGCTGGGGATGTGAAGTTTGTTTCTCGGGGTCTGACGGGTTTCAGTGCTGGCTATTGGTTTATTTCTGTGGTGCCATACAGTTAATCTGAAAAAAAAAAAAATTATAACTTCCCACGCAAATTCTCTTTAAACTAAACTATCTTCATGAGCAGTAAGACAAGTGCAATAATCATGCATTTATTTGATGAGTTTTTAATGACTGGTCAAATTAAAACCACTGCATCGATTGCTGTGCACGTCTCTGCTCTTTGTTTTATGTCTTGTTTTGCCATACTTGCGGGGTTTTGATGGTTACACCTGTACATCTTGACTTAGTTAAGTTTTTTATCCCTTCTACACAAAGTTAATGTAATTATTACAGATTTTGTGTATTTCTCCATATATTAGGTTAATTCATGTTCAAGTCACATATTTGAGCTAATGAAGGACAGTACACTGTAAATAACCCCCACGCTCTCAGTGGGGTTCCCGTTCACCTGTTGCTTTTTACCTGCTTCCCCATTCTCCTTGCTCTACATACTATTTAGTATCTGTGTGTGTGCGTGTGTGTGTGTGTGTGTGCATGGCTGTGCTGTGTACAATACCACTGCAGGTCTGAACTTGCCAGGGTCACAAAATTATGATGCATGTGCCAATCCCAGTATCTGTGGAAACCAAAAACACTGGAACCTGTTCATCCTTCTCCCTCCCTCCCTCAAAGCTGCTGTTCCTCTCTTTCTCTCTCTCTTTCTTTCTTTCTCTCTGCTTGTGGGTGTCTTGGCGTAGAGCCTGCACCCAGACCTTCAAGAATGACTGGTTCTCTGCCTGTTATGACACCTGATGAATTAAAGAGCAAGCCAAGTTCTTTATGCACACTGTAAAGAGATGATTAGAGATTATGGCAGACATGTATTGTTCCAACATTTGTCTAAAAACCTGCACTCATATTTTCACACAGACTTCACCTATTTAATCTATTTCTTTCTCTCTGTGCGGCTGCAGTGTTTACAGTAGTGAGGAGGATGACGAGGAGACAGAGATGTGTGAGCACGACTATGATGGATCGCTGGCCAAGGCAGGGAAACGCCACCTTGGCAAAACACGCTGGACACGAGAAGAGGTACACACACCATCACCTGTCCAAATGATCAGCATGCAATGTTCAACACTGTTCATATGTTGGATAGAAGTTATCTCAGCTTAAATCCCTCAACAGGAATGTGTGAATCTTACTTGTTATTGCATGGCTTCATCTTATTGATTGAATAGTGTCTAATAGCTGGGCTGCAGTTCATTGCATTGACAAACATGTTTTTCTTTTATTCAGGACGAAAAGTTGAAGAAACTTGTTGAGCTTCATGGATCAGAAGACTGGAAACTCATTGCAAGTCTTTTAACTGTAAGTAGATTTTGAGGTATAAGAAAAGGATGTTTGACAGCACTGTCCTCTGTGTGCAAACTGACTATAATATTATTTCTGGTATTTCATAGTGAATGCCAAAGTCAGCATATTCAGAGCTGTTAATCTTTATGACCAAGTGACTTCTCACATTAAAAGTTGATCAAACGTGTTTTTCTTTTGTAAACCAACCAGAATCGGACAGATGTGCAGTGCCAGCACAGATGGCAGAAAGTTCTCAACCCGGAACTCATTAAAGGGCCCTGGACCAAAGAGGAGGACCAAAGGGTAAGTGTCAGTGTTTTATTGGTCATTGAAGAAGCAATGAATTCATTGCAACATTACTGTATCACTGTAAACATCAAAATGCTTGTTGGAGAACCATTAGAGATGACCCTTAACAGCATTATGGCTTTGCTAATTTATGAGTCTGTCTGAAGTAAGGCAGTTAGTTTACACTCACAGGAAACACGCCGTAAGCCTATAAAACAATTACTTTATTTTCCTGCGTGATTAAAGCAACCACTCTGAAGCAATTTCTCATCTGCAGTTGCACACTTTTACCCACTGTTACTCAAATGAAAACATATTTGGTCTCCTACAAGGACATTTATTGAGCTAATTCAAAAGAGTTATATTTCCACCCAGATGCCACTGTAATGATTAGCAGGGTGGCTAACGTTCCACTGGAAACTCCCTCACTTCTCACCAGCAGGTGTTCTCAATCACTTCCATTAGTTGAAAAATAGATAGAAGAAAGTATGGGGGTGAAAGAAAAACCTTTAATGAGACCGTATATATGATTATAACTGTTTTTTCATGTTTTTTTTATTGTATCTTTTCTTCCTCCCCTTTGTCTGTCATAACTTTATATCCTTCTACTTCTCCTTCTCCTCCCTGTTATTACTCCTTCCTTCCCCTTTTCTAATGCCCCTCTTCTACCATCCACTTCTCTTCCTTTTCAACCCTCCTCTCCTTTCTCTTTTGCCTTTCCTCTTTCTCTCCCCTTCAAACTGGCATCCTCCAGGTGATCGAGCTGGTCCAGAAGTACGGGGCCAAGCGCTGGTCAGTGATCGCCAAACACCTGAAGGGACGGATCGGCAAGCAGTGTCGAGAGCGCTGGCACAACCACCTTAACCCAGAGGTTAAGAAGACCTCGTGGACCGAGGAGGAAGACAGAATCATCTACCAGGCACACGAGAAGCTGGGAAACCGCTGGGCAGAAATTGCAAAGCTGCTCCCCGGCAGGTGAGGCAGAGGGGGAGAAAAAAACGGGAAGGTAGATGAATCACTGATCCTTTGCTGGTTAGCTGCGCAATGCTGTGGTTAAAAGGGTGAAACAGAGGGGAGGACATTGAAAGGGTAACAATGAATAGAGAAAAAATAGGAGATGTGGACACAGAGTGTAGAATAGGAGGAGAAAATATTTGGAGTAGAATGACAGGAGAAAGAGATAATTTTAAGATTATTGTAATTGCTTTGTTCTGATAACCTTATCAAGTGCATGCATGCGTTTGCACGTATTGATAATGCTGTGGAGCACCAGTCCTGGACCGGGGTGTCGAGATGTCATGGGTGTGTTTTGCAATAAATAATCTCTTAAGTTAATATCTGTCACTTGTGACTTGCAGGACTGACAACGCCATAAAGAACCACTGGAACTCCACCATGAGGCGAAAGGTCGAACAAGAGGGTTACCTCCAGAGCAATTCAAAGACCAGCAGCTCCTCACTCTCCATAAGCCATGGTTACGTCAAGTCCACCAATCACATCATGAGCTTCCCGCACCACTCGCCGAATCACGCACATCTGCCTCCTTTGTCGCCTCTCAGCTACCCATACATATCTGACACACACAGAGTAAGTGGGTTTTGGACTGAAATCGTCATGGTTATCCCTTGTCTAGAGATTCATTAACTAATATGGACACATTTCTGATTAACAGGTGCCTTTCCCAATGGCCCTGCATTTGAACATCTTGAACATCCCTCATGGAACCGCTGCTATACAAGTAAAAAGTTTAAGCAATTGTTACAAACTGACAGTGAGAGTTACTGGAAGACAGGAAGGTGCTAATATATTCCTCCTACGCTCTTCTCCTGTTAGAGACACTATGGTGAGGAAGACCCTGAGAAGGAACAGAGGGTGAAAGAGATCGAACTGCTGCTCATGTCAACAGAAAATGAGCTGAAAGGCCAGCCATCACTACCAGTGAGTAATATGTCTGTGTCTGGGTTCATCAAGAGCTGAAATTTTAAATTGTGACAACACAATTTATGTGCAAGTGTTTTTGACCCTGCCTTTAAGGACAGTGGTTGGCCTTGTGTTTGTGTGAATAAGGAGGAGGAAACATCTGGGGGGTCTGTTTCTGCAAAAGTGATGAAACAGGACCTTATCACCATTTCTCTGTGTGTGTGTGTGACCCTTGTGCAACCCTCCTCTACCCAACACTTCTGCTGCTTTTTACATTAAAGTTCCTTTTCTTCTTCTCTTTTTCTCATTTGTAAAATGCTTAAATATATTTTCACACTGCAAGCCTTACATTTAGTTCTTTTTTCTTGTATTTTCTTCTGATTTATCATGAGTACTCTGACAGTTATTTCCTGCCCTCACCCTCTCATTCTTTTACACACCAGATGAATTTGCCCTTTCCAAGCTGGGCCAGCCAGAGCTCCTTGATCAGCGGCTCAGAGGGTGCAGAAATGTCTTCACCTCATCACCAAGCAGCTGCCCCAGCCCTGCCACTTGACCAGAGCTGCCTACCTGAGGAGAGTGCCTCTGCAACACGTGCCCACAGCAATAATGGTAGCAGCAGCAGCAACAGCAGCCATCACAGCAGTCCAACTTTCTCAAATGCAATCCCAGACTTCATGGATTCCGTCATTGATTCGGTAACTTTCTTGTCCACGATAAAAAAAAAAAAGTGTTTTTAGATTTCCTTTCTTTCTGTTGTTATTTTTCTGTGCCACGGCCAACATTAAATAGATAGCTTAGAAATAAGGCTTTTCCCTGTAATGGGCCTTGACCCACATTTTACTGCCTTTTCCCAGAGCCTCTCCTTAGTGGGTGAGGCTGCTACCAGTCGCTTCATGGATAGTCCTTGGATAGTTGGAGAGTTCTGAAAACAAGGAGGGTCTGTCCCAGTTAGAGCTCAAGAGCTGCTTTCATCTGCTCAACTCCCAAGCCTTCACCAGTCAGAGTTCTACCCTTTTCAGCCTAGTTATAACAGCTGAGTGTCATCAGAGTCCATCCAGTCATTAGTTTGTCTTCTGACAACATCAACAACCAATCATTCAGAGCAAGTGACTCTTCTGTCATTCACCTCTCAAAATCCAGCTCTTCTTTTTTTCTTTTCCTCACCATTTCTATATTTTGAACTCATCGTACTGCCGGATTGTTTCGGCCTGAATCCTAACCCGTCAAGCTTATTTGATTCATTGGTTTCCTTCCGTTTCTTTCAGTTTCTCAACCAGACAATGAGCCCAGAAGACTCTGATGACAGTTTACGAATGAGCTCGCCTGTGGACTCCAAGCCTCTAATCGATCACTCCGTCAGGTCCCAGAAAGAGAATGAAATGTGAGTTGCTTTTCCTCTTGCCCTGTTTGTATTACAGATTTGTTGTGTACAAGGCTTTCCAAGCATCTGCCTCCTTTTCATTTCAGGTTCCGAACTCCAAACATTCGCAGATCGATCCAAGAGTCGACTCCTCGTACCCCCACACCTTTCAGATCAACTCTGGCCCTTCAGGAGGCAAAATATGGACCTCTAAAACTACTGGTGAGAAAGCTAAAACAAACCCTGCATCTTAAATATGTCACATTATCCACTGTTGTATATGCTGTGGTGTCCTGGGGATTAATTGGGAAAGTTGTGTCTTCCAGAATACCACTTTGGAGCAGCAGATGGTCGAATCCATCAAGCAGGAACCGATGGAGTGTGTCATTGAGCAGCCTCCACTTAAAAAGATAAAACAAGAGGTACTTTTCGGACTCCATATACACATAAATATGTCAGAAACATGCAGACAAATGTCAGACGGACATAAGACATTTTAGTGTGTATGGTGTGAAAGCAAAGGCAACAGTGTCCTTTCAATTTTAAAGCTGTGGTGGCAAATATCTCTAAATGATTTGAGTTTTGTCTGCTTTGCAACACTTATATGATCAACTTGGAGTTCAGCTACATTATATGAACCTCAGACATCTACAGCTCTTAACCAAGATCTGTTTTGACTCTAAGGTGGAGTCCCCATGTGAGAGGAGCCCGTGCATGCAGTGGGAAGGACAAGAACTCAACACACAGCTCTTCTCCCCCAGTGGCCCTGCACAGGAAGTACCTGTACGTCCACCTTAGAGCTCACTGATTACTCAAACTTTTATCTTAATCTTAAATCACTCCTTATTGTACCTGTGAGAACTTGTCATTTATTTCACTTAGATTGAAATGTATGTTTTTCCATTTTCATTTAGGATCTTCTTACCAGCTCATTACTCAGTGAAGATGGACACAAAACCTACCATCTTCCTCACAGAGGCATAAACAGCCCACTACAGGTGTGTGCATGTCTGCATTTATGTATTTGCACATATGAATTAATGGAATACTTTATGTGGCATGCTTCCCGTAAAAACTCATCATCCTTTTCCCGTCTTACCAGCAGCAACTCAGTTCCTGGGAGCAGGTGACCTGCGGGAAAACAGAGGAGCACATTTTGGGCTCAGAGCAGAGCCACAAGTACATCAACACTTACCCTACCAGGACACTGGTGATGTAAACAGAAACAAATGTTGATCGGGAATCGTCAACACTCCCTGCGCTGGACACAGCGTTGTGGGTTTCATATTTGTTGTGGTACAACAGTTGGGAGAGGCTTCATGCCACTGGTGTTTTTACACTCAAACTTGTTGGATTTCAACCAACCAAAGACTAAATATTTGTTTTCTTTTCTTTGAATATAATTTGACTTGGGTTTTTATAAATATGCATCCTAGCTCTTTTGGTCTTGACTTTGTATTATGATCATTGTTGTATTATAAATGGGAAATGGTGAATATGTTTGCATCGGGCTGTATTATTAGATACAAATTTTGATATTAATATAAAGAACAAGTTGATTAATTTATTGTTTTTTTTCCTTTCTTTTTTGTTTTTAATAATGACTTTGTTGTTGTTTTACAATTGGCCAATGGAGCAGTGTTGTAATTATAAGTATTTAAGCCCTAGTAGCATTATCATATATCCAAAGGCATAATAACGATTTCAGAACTGACCTCTGTATTTCACTCATGAATCTATTTCATTTTCTTTTTTAATGGCTGCATGGGTCTACTGAGAATTTCAAGCTTTTGGTCTGTGCTGCCTCATGTAAACACTTAAGAACTGCTGTGTCTGTTCTTATATCAAAATTCAACTTTGTCAAGCCAAAAGCCACAGTAGTATTACCAGATGGCCACATTGCTACCTTTTAATCAAACCAGTTTTTCCATTTCAAATATAAATTTTATGTCGTCAAAGTATCCTGTATTAGGATCCATTAAATGAACAAATGATTAACGTTGCTAGCATTTTAGTATGCCTTTGTCTGTAAAGATGAGGAAAAGAAAGAAAGTACACTATTCTGGCATTTAAAATCTGTAATGAATGAGCTTCACCCAGTAAGAGTAAGACCAGGCTAAATGTGATTTTTATATTCTCTATAAAAAAAAATTGTGGGATTTGTGAACACTGATTTTTATCATACTACAGTAAAAAGCCCAGTTGAAACTTTTGTATTATTTTTTAAAAAATATCTTCTTGAAAATAGTTTTGTATTGTTTTGTAATGCATACTTCATCAGCATTTTGTTTCTTACAAAGACTGCAGTTAACAATCTCAAACACTTAGCAGACAATCTTTCTGTGATTTAATGCCTTTTTGATACTAGCTTTGGAGCAACTTGTTTTTTTTTTGTTTTTTTTTACAAAAGCATTTATACATGCCAAGTTTTCATGTTTTTATACTTTTCTATACTGCCTAGCAAATAAAGTGTGCTGTTTTTATGATAACCTTGTGTTATGTGTTATTTGAAGGACATTTTAAGCACCACAACATGTTTTAAGCTTTTAATGTAAGAAAGCTAGAGACTAAAAACATTCCCTTATGTTTAAACTGTAAAGTCTATAAAAGCCCTACAATTGTTCGAGGTAATTCCTCTATTTGAACTGAATAAGTTATTAACTATCTGGTATCTCCAAAGTTTAACCTATATCTAGTATTCAAATTTCTGAAATGACAGTAGTATTCAAATAGCCCCTTCCCCCCTTTACGCTCACAGAACTTGTGACACAATGGTTTGTTGTCACAAAGTTGTGTTAAGCATATCATAAAACTTTCCTTCTTTCTGCCATTCATTAAAAAAATGGATACTTTATCAGCCAGTGAACAAAATAGGCAAATGTTTCCAACCGTTGCATGCTTTTCAGAGGAGAAAATGTCAAACATGAGAATGGGCAGCACACAAATGCACTTGTTCTCTAAATAAATAAAAAAAGAAACATGTATGAGCTCCACATTCAGTCTCTTGAGGGATCTTGCTTTCCTGTGGGGGGATAACAAGCCAGGGGGCCCAGACTCGGACCAGGAGCTATATTTACAACCCCTCCCCAACAGGTTTTCACATCCTTCCCCTACTCCCTCCAGCCACCTGCACCCCCACCTCACCCTGATCCACCACACTGCCCTCAAATATAGATCCCCATCTCAAGTAGTAGTCTCAGAGGGAGACTTGAACAGAAATGACATGCATCAATACAGACACTTCTAGCAGGGACTGTGATATTCAAGGCAGGGCTAAAAAGAAATGGTTCAATTGTGGGTGTAAGTATGCTTTAGTGACACATAAAGGCTATAGTTATCTTTTTTTTTAAAGTGGTTTTTGCTATTGTAACAGCAATGGTGTAAACAAGGTGAAGATAGAATAGGTTTTGTAAACTCAAAATGTTTGAAATTCCCTGTCAGCATTTGTGGTTTTGTGTTCTCGTGTGTGTGTGTGTATACGTGCGCGCGTGTGTGTGTGTGCACTAGAGTGTCTTGTGGAAAGAGGCCAGAGCAAGAAGCAGACTTTCACATTGGGAATTTCACCATTTTCTGCCCCCCCCCCCCCTCCCCTCAAAAAAAGCCCAAAGCCCCAAACCCCACAAACCCCACGAGGTTCACAAACACCTGCTTCCACTGACTGAAGAGGCAGCTGCCTCTATGTGAGAGTGTATGCGATGAAGGGGTGGTGGTTTATTGACAAAAACAATAAAGGCTCAAATGGATCATTTGAGACATAACACACTGAATTGCAGTGGTTCTTAACAGCTCACTGACTCCACTGAAAAGCTCCAAGCTCCTGTGTATATGCTCATTTCATTCAATGAAAAGCTGAAAATATGAGGAATGTGTAATCACAACAGCATCCAGTAATAATGCACATCTTATAAACACGAGGATACAGTACACTGATGCTGGAGTTTCATTTGCTCTTTCTTTGTTTGCATCACTTTATAGAACTGCTCTTATGTATTACCACAAAATATAAAGAATACATTTCTATTTCAGATTTTTTTTTTAATCAAAGTATTCAGCTGTACAAGCCAAAGCAGAAGTTCACTTTCAATACTACGACTTTTTATTTCATCCTCCTTTCCCTTTTCTAATCAAACGTGTCTGTTGCAAGCAGATTGGCTCATAAATTCAGTTTGAGTGTCACAATAGATTTATAGCCGGATGTTGCAGAAATGGCGGGCCGAGAGCATGCATACATACTCACAAAACACACGCGTGCCATGAATTCACATGCAGGCCAGCATGCCCTTAGTCTACATAGCTGACTTTAGCCTGATTTCCCCATTCCCTGGCTGCTGTTGTGGTTGCAGATATTCAGGCGAGAGCAGCCGCTCCCTGCTGGCAGCGGTCAGGTACAAGGGCTGGGCTGGGCTGGGTGAGCCTGATAACTAGCCCCCCCTTGTTGCATAGTGTAGAGATGAGGAGAGAATCTTATGGACAGAGAAGAAGGCCAATGATGAAGAGACATGCAGGGAAAGAGAAAAAGAAGAAAGCGGTGGTTCAGTTTGTCACTTGTTCATTTGCATTTTAATTCTGCACCAACTATGTACACAAATTAAATTTAGCATCCGAGCTAACACTGCACAAGTAAACCTGGCAACAAAGGACATTTTGAGATTTTGGCAAACTCTGAGAAGATGAATATGTCTGAGTATTAAAGCAGCTGGCGATGAGCCTTAACCCTCAACAGCATCAGCTGAGCCTCTGTATTTAATAAAACCATTCATGAATTTTTCAGGTGTGTCTGCTTTACCCTGCAGAGGGGTGGAGTTTGCCTGAGCTGACCTCAGGTGAAAGGTGGCTTTAGGTAGCTTCTTTACGCATTGGGAAACGCCACACAGGCACGGAGACAACACAGGGGCCTAAATGGGTTGTCAGTTTGAATCTAATCCTCTTGCTGTGAGGTGCAAACTACTGGCCATCCGAAAACCTGAAAAGTAAAAACCTCATACTGTCTTTTTGATGTTTCTTAACACACATAGGAAGTATCCTCCCGGTACGATTTTGAAACAAATGGCTTCAACTCTCTTATTCCACCTCTTCTGATCAGTTTTATCTTCTTATCACAGTCTTCTTACCACACGCACAGCAAGAAAGCACACTTAAATTGTGATGTGCTCCCATAGATGTAACCCTCAACATATAAACTCTTTATATATTGGAGTTGTTGGCATACAAAAATATATCGAAGTATCCTGTGAGCCTTAAAAAAACGAATTCAGAACATAATGTCAACAACCAAGCAAATTATTTACATGTGAAATTTGTTCACTAGTGTTGATGATAACACAAAATATTGACAGTGAGGAGACAGAGTCTGTGAATTTAAATGAAACATTATTATGTTAGTTATATACAGGAGATCGTGTTGAGCAGCTCAATGTGGGATTTGGTTCAAATGAGTTTTAGATGAAAACAATTCAAGGAAAGGCTCCAGCCTATCTTGGACATCCAGCCAAGATACAAACCAGGAACCTTCTAGCTGTGAGTTGATAACTGCACCGCTTAGTAGCCTGTTTGCTGGAAACTGACGCATGTCGATAAATTCAGTCATCTTCAGGATTGATTATTTACACCTGTGCTTTGTGTCTAGATATGAATATAGAAAAACATAAAGCTAAAAATCAAAGTACTTGGACTTCATGAGTAGTTTCAGTGTTACTCCATCACATTTCAGACACAACCATTGTACTTCTACCTAGATATTAGATATAAAAAAAGTTGAATGAACTAAAAAAGTAAGCAATCAGTTGCAAATCGTGTACAAAACGTGATAAGAGCTTACTGGGAAAAATATTGGGTGAGAAATTAAGTATATAGGACAAGCTTGTCCTCCATGGACACAATGAAACACACAGACGTAACTGCAACCTGAACCCAGGTCTCAGACACATGTCGGATACCCTAAGGACATTTTTTTATATAAAAATAACCCAAATTTTAATCAAAATTTCCCAGTTTGAGGTTATATCAATGCGGACATTTTCTGTTCTGCCTTTTGATTTTCTCAAGCCTCGGGTTTATGTTTAAAACACTGATCCGGCCATAGCATGCTTGAAGGCTTTTCCCCCCAGATGTTTACAAATGAAATGGCCAATAAAATGAGAAAATAATGAGCAGATTATTAAAATTTAAATGACCATTTAAAAAGAGTTTACTATAGTAACACCGTTTTACAGTGTTTTATTAGAAGTACAGAAAGACTGGTTGCTTCTTCTGCTACTGTGTACCAGTCACATAGTCTACAGTTGTGTGGGTTTTCCATTTAAATGTGTACACACACACACACTTAGTTATTGTGCAGAGATGCTTGCATACTTTAAACTAGCTGTTGCAAATGAAGGCTTCGTTGTTGCTTTTCTGAGATATTTCTGTGTTCAATTCAGTTTTGTTGTTTTCTGTCTTTTTTTGTCTGTTAGTTTGTTTGACATTTCAACCAAAGCTTCTTGGAAGAGTTCAGAAAATAAGATTATTTGTTCAGTTTAGGACAAAAAGAACTTGGCTAAAAGCATTAAAACAAAAAAAGAAAAAGAAAAAAAGAAAATCATGATGCTCACTCTCAACCTTTCACGTCTCCTACACACTAAATACCCTTTATTTAGCCATTACAGACTTCCATGCAGCACGCAGAGAGTTCAAGATCCATCCTACAGAACATTTTACACAGTTATTTCACTTTACTTATTCCCTCTTACTTGCAAATAGTTAGTGAAGAAAATACAGGACTACAGTTTAAAAACGTATAAGCTGTTAGGTTTTACACATCATGGTAAACAAGTGAATGCAATAATGCCACTCGCCTTGATAGAAAGCCTATAGGGACACAAAACCATCTCATTACTTATAGACCATGAATTGTGACACCAACATGCAGGGACAAATGTATTCCATATATTACAAGAATTTATGTTACATTTGGTCAAGATTATGGAGAAAAGTCCATAGTTACTAACTTTCCATGTACAGCAAGTTATACAGGCTTACTCGGAAAAATATTGGGTGACAAATTAGGTACATAGGACAAGCTTGTCCTCAGTGGACACACTGAAACACACAGAAATAACAGCTAAGGTTATATTGTTGTATTGTAGATGTTGCATTTTAATCTGATAATGTTGTTTATATTCTTTATGAATGAATAGAAAGATGTGTGCTGTTTATCTGGGGTCCGAACAGAATAGTTGTTTTCAGTTATTTGTTTGCAGATAAAGGTAAAGGTACGGTACCCCAGCCCAAAATGTCCCCGTTTGGCTGCCACGTTAGGTCACAACACATGGGCTACATACAATCAGAAAACACACATATATGCTCAGTCACGACCAGCAGAAACAGATTGAGCAGATAGACGCTGCCATGTGGACAGAGAGACTGAGGGGGGAGAGATACACACACATACACATACACATTCACACACACAAACACACACACAGAGATGGGGACTGGTGCTGAGGAGATTAGAGTCGTCCGCAACAGTTACTGTCTTCCCAGATTTGGCTGCCATTCGATTGGCCGTTTGTTTGTTGTTTTTTCAGGAGCAAAAAATGTATAGACCAATGTGCTTGTTGCAGATAGCCCAAAACAATAACTGTGAACATTTCAGAAAGTGGGTCACAATAATCCAAGATGTGCCAACGGTGTCAAAGAGCAAAACACAGACGTTAGTTTGTTTGATAAAAGACTGACACGGGCATGAGTAAACAGAAAAATATACAAAGTCTAATAGCTGGGGAGTTTATTTTCAATTGTTTGAAAAAAAAGCCTGAAGATTTGTAGTTATAGATGACCCCATATATCACTGTAAGGAATATAAAGAGTCATGTTCACGCATACATAATTCTCATGTTTGTGTGCGTGTGTATACATGTATATATTTGCATCTAGAGATTACTTGTACATTTGAGAGTGGAGTTTGCTTGAGAAAGGAATTTCTTGTTTCATACGTGACTAAATGGCCTACAGGTCTAAACAGAGCTGTGACTGTTGCAAGTCTGAATGTCTCCTTCCCTGGAAAAGACATCACATGAATGATAATATATATTTAGAAATCTGCATATACACAGACGCTTTTTAGTTCTGATGACAAGCTGGATGATCCCTCTCCTTTCAAACCCCAGAAGGTGTGGTGTCTACATCCATCCATCCATTTTATGGACCGCTTAATCCAATTCAGGGTCGCAGGGATGGTGTCTACAAATTCAATCATTTCAACATTTGATTAATCAGATCACAGGATAACTTTTTTGTTTTTATCTTTACCTTTACCCATTTTACAGAAGCTTAAGGCACAATAAAGTGGTTTTTTTTGGGTCTTAATTATATATGTTATATTAATTTATTTACTGTCTTGTGTTCTTTTCTAATTGTCCTTTATCATTGTGGTGTATCCCTCGCCACATTCACTTCTTATAGACTCAGATTCTCTATGATGCCTATGAGATGTCTTTTGAAGCACGCCTTTCCAATGTATTACCATCAAATTCAAATTCGATTCCTTCCTCTTCAATGTAACTTTTAAATGATTTGAAATCTTTCATTTCTTAGATTTAAGCCTGTGAACATAATTGATATATTGTGACTCAGTGATGGCTAGAGTTTCCAAAAAAGGATTCTCATGAGTAACCCAAAACAAGCACACATAAAAAATGGATATGCATGTATACAGATCTCTTTTCATCCCTGTGGTGAACTTTCTAAACCAGGTTTCCGTCTTCCCTGTACCACCCCCAAAACACACCGTGCATGCACACATGTGGCAGACACTTCCTCTTAGAAATCATTTTGTCTGCTTTCACATTGTCTCGGTTTGGGTCTTCTTTTCATTACACACGCACACAAAAGACACAAGACAGAATTGTGTTTCTAACAAGCTTCAGAAGCTTTTTAACTGCAAAGGTACAAAGGCGAAAAGGATATCTGTGTGTGTCGCGTATGTGTTTGTGCTCCTCTTTGTGAGTCTGGGTTCATTTAGGCCTGTTAGGGTTCAGGATTGAGGGAGTCGGGTCATGTGGCTGAATTTTTTGTCTTGAGAAATGATGCTGTCATACAGTCACAAGCACACACATTTACACACACATTTACTCACACAAAATGACATGTTTTCCCGCTCAGACTTGGTCCAGCTTCCCTATTCACCTGGGTAAATAGAGCAGAAGGAAGAGCCTTTCACTGGAGCCCACCACATAGACGCACACACACACACACACACACACACACACACAGTCACCATAACTCCACCCCTCTGACCATCACTTCCCAACACTGAAATTACACACAAACACATTTAAATTCTTCCTCAATTTAACATCCAATAACAGACACATATAAGTCTCCAAGAACACCCTCTTCTCTTTTTCTTTCCTCTCCTCTCCTCTCTTCTCTTCTCCTCTCTTCTGTCCACTCCATTGTTGTCACTAAGTGATCCTGACAAGTCAATTCACATTGTAAGATCATGCCTGACCGCCTCGATTTAGGGAAACTTGTCACAGGGTTCCCCAGCCGTCAATAAATCTGCTCCCGCATTCAGCCTCCACCCTTCCACAGCACACTCACACACCCGCTTCAGATACACCCCCTACTGCCCTTGAACTCATTTTAAGAGTGGGTGTGAGTGGAGGGAATGGGGTGAAAGTTGTGTGTTTGTGCATGTCTGCCAGCAGGAGTGGGCATAATTGCACCAATGAGATAACAATACTAAGACCGCAGGCTTGTTTGTGGTCTGCAGTCCAAAACACGGCCGGGCTGAAAAGGCAAATATTCAGTACAGCAAGAGGCGCACACACACTTTCTCTTTGTATGCGTGACACCTGTTATGAAACAAACTGGTGAATAGAGCCATGACTGTCACGTTCTGACATCATCCTCAGTTCAAAGTTAGACAGCTGAGGCAAGCAAATGTTCGGCTCCACACTCCAGTGTCTTTTTCCCACTGTTTGAAAGTAAAGTGTCTATGTGTGTCTGTTTGTGTAGTACAAGTGCCAGAAAAGACATATGGGAGGGAATTGCATGATGAGGGAAACAAAACAAAAAAGAAACAGACAAAAAGAAAAAAGACAGTGCAGCTGGCAGTGAATGCATCACACAACTTTGCGGGACAGTAAGGCAATGTTCTGTAAAATGCTCATTATGAATAACAATCTGCCAATGGATGCACAATTACTGACACATGCACAGATAAACAACTCTTATGTATTTTCAAAAGCCTATATTAAGTTGTACTGCATCATGTTCCCATGGTATGACACCATCCATGTGGAAAGATTTCTGGATAATCGAAAAGATAATTACCTTTTTCGAAAGCAGCTAATTTTGGTCGCTGTTTTGGCAGCTCGCAGTACGCAAACAATGCTGCTGACTATGGTAACTAAACAAATGGAACAGATCACCTGTGTCATTTGGAAAGTGTAAATTATTAAATGAATAAACACACAATCAGCAGGGTTAGATGCATACATCGTCATATAGCAATGCATCAAACATTGACTCTGTGAAGCACATAGTAACACTTTGAATGTCCATGCCAATTAGTTAGATATATATTGCATCTCTCTAAGGAAATGAGTGAGGATAACATAGTAATTGTAAAACTTTTTAGCCTTTAGTTGAAAGCAATACAACATGAATTTCCAACATTAAAACTCTGTGTTTCTGACTCGTTTTTATGGTACACTGACATGTGCATATTTCTGTAGCGGCCGTGGCTACAGAAAGTTCAGTGGTGCTGCTTGAAAAAGGTTGCTTTTTTCCCATAGAGATCTCTCATCTGCAGTACAAATAAGTAATAGAAGGAAGGACTTTGTGAGGTCTGTACAATCAAGGCTAAAAAGACAAAAAATAATCTTGATCTCCATTTTTGTTATTTAAATTTCACCAAACATGGCACTGTAGAGAGTCACCTTAAAGCCAATATAGCAATCGATTATTACTCATTGTTGGGGAAGGTCATAGCAATGGGAAAGATGTACCCAAAAGGTATGTGGACCCACGTATTTTTTTAAATCTAAGTTGTCATTATTGTTGATAAAGCATGTGTGACACTGACTTCGGTTATATGCACAGTTGAATCAAGCTATGGTTGGAGTTTGAGCTGGACATACATTTGGGCCACCGTACTTGTTCCAATGTACATGCACCGGAGGGGAACTGGGTCATTAACTTAAGTGTACCGGACACCATGACACTGGAGTGTGAAAAAACCTTCAGGAAACTCTGGGTCTTCTATTCGATTCTTTTCAATTCAATTCAGCTTTATTTGTATAGTACCAATTCATAACAACATCATCTCAGAGCTCTTCTGTTTTAATGTACTTTTCTGTAATGTAAAGCACCTTGAATTGTCCTGTACATGAAATGTGCTCTATAAATAAATTTGCCTTTTACAGTTTCGATATCTTAGTTTCCTTCACTTTTACAGTTTCAACACCATCTAAGTCAATTGGATTGCTTCTAAATTGTGTCTTTTCCCAATTCAGTGACAATTTTTTTTTTCATTAAACTCTTTTTAACCACATCAAATACTTGCAAAATATTCACCCCAGAAAAAAAGAAAACTGGTGTCAACACAAACAGAATACATATAAACAATTTGGAAACAATAACAATGTCATTAACATACAAAATGAAAAGTTTTGGCTCAAGGACTGACCCCTGGGGATTCACCACAGATTATATTGCTTAATTCGGATTTCATATTATCAATCTGAAAATATTTTGTTTTGTTTTTCAATGATCATATACAGGCGTGGAAAAAAAATATTACACCACCCTTGTTTTTTTTCATTTTCTTGTTAATTTTAAATGCCTGCTGGAGTTTTTAGTCCTGTCGTTTTGAATTCTGACTTTCTTGTTTTATTTTGTAGTTATTTCCCCTCGTGTTTTCTGTTTGTTTCCTGCTCGCCAACTCACCTCGGTTTAATTAGTTAACTCCCTTCACCTGTTTCCTGGTTTCCTCAGTGTATTTACAGTCCTAGGTTTCAGTTTTTCTTTCTCAGATCATCTGTCGGTTCACCCTGGTAGTAAGTCTGTGTCTGGTTTATTTCTTCATCCCTGTTTTCTTTAGTTTTCATTAACCCATCTTCTTGGATCCATCTGCTGGTTGCATATTTTCATCCTGCATTTTGGGTCCACTTTCTCCATGCACCATGACAGTTTGTTTGGACCAACTTATTGTTGTACATAACATGTACAACAATAAGCATGCATTCAACATGCTGGAACCAGCCAATATTCAAGAAGGCGAGAAAAAAAATGTAGTCTTAAACTTCCTTCTGAAGCTTTTTACTTATGCAACTTCATCACTTTCTACATTAACAATACAGCTCTTCTCTGTTCAGCACTTTTGCGTTTATATGCATTAAGACATTTGGTTGTGCTTGTAGGCTACTACAATCATATAACAGTGAGATGAAGAAAGATTCAAGTATGACGACTATGGATCTGTTGACGTAATGTTGACCATGCACAAGGAAACATACCACCAGTGAAATGAATCACTTTACATCAATTGCTATGATTAAAACTGGTGAAATTTTATTCTGTGGAAGTTGATAGGAAGAGGAGAAAATGCTGACAAAAACTGAGTGTGCATGTTCAGCATGTATAAATGGTATGTGGTGATAATGCTCCCCTTTTAACCTTTAGTGTTAGAGAAAGTTGTAAAAGGCCTGTGGGCTCAACAGTCCCTGTGATACAAATGCAAACAAAAGGAGAAAAAGAGGGAGATTTATCAGAGAAATGGGAGGTCTTAAGAGATAGTAAAAGAAGAACTTAGCTGTAATAAAATTGATTTATCATCACTATATGTTGATGTATGTGTCTTATTTCATAATAAAGTTTTGACCAAAACAGGTCTTAAAGGAGCGACTCGACAAACCATCAAAATGTACAATATTTCAACCATAGTTTCCTGTGTGGGATTTCCAATTAACCCCAATGGCTGCAGAGAAATTATGTTATCTGTAGTGGGAAATTATGTGCAAACAATGCGTGTGGGGGCGTGCATGTGCGTGATAAATGAACTCAGAGATGCAGCCAACAGGTTTTGAGACACCTGTCCCCTTAAAGATAAGAGTAGAAGATACCATTGAGGTGAAAAGGTGTGTTAGAGGTCTTATCTGAACTGATGAATCTCGAAAGTTAAGCGGCATGGCAAGTGCTGATGAATTAAATGTAAACATACAACAACAAAAAGTGCAAAACATCTACTATATTTATCCCTATGTAGACTGTTTATCTGTTTAGCTAGTTAGCTAGCTATCTTCTCTTTGTTAGTACAGTATAAGCTAGCTTTTCTCTATGTAATAGTGTCAAAGCTGTAAAGGAGTCTAAAGGTAAGATCTACAAATGCAATACAGTCATGACCTTTTTATAAACATTATAGGCCTACTTTAGTCCACAAAAACAAGTATTTTCCTTGAAATGAGAGCTAATGGAACTACAGGGTGAAGTTGATATCTTGTCCGACTTCACAAACGACTGGAATGAAAATATAATGTCACAGAACTTTTAAACATTGTGTATTGTTTGTGTTTGCCGGACATTCTGTTGGTTGAATGCATCCCACAAGGGCAATAGCCCACCCTGCAGGGAGTAGGCCTACCCACTTCCACCATCAGCACAGCAGGACCTTTACTGCATGTCATTCTTATCATTCCCCACACTTCCTGCCATCATTGTTGCGATCCAATAAAAGGAACCCCAATATGAACCCCTCGTTTCTTTTAAGATTACTCTATCATCGGTTAGCTTGATGAAGCAGCCATCAACTGAATCTAGCGACAAGAGACAGGCGTTGGTTTTTCAATTTGTACATTTTTTTTGTCCAGTTGCAGGTAGGCCTAATGGTCATCTCATTATTTTAACAACTTCATCTCTTCTAACAGAAAACACATTTTTCGGTCACGTTAGACACTTGACCGCTCTGACACTAATATAACTTATTCATGTGAAGATTTAAGCTGAAGAGCAGCTGTTGCGTCAGAGCTTAACAACTTCATTTTTTAGTTAATAAAAAAGAATAAAAACATGAGTTTTATTGTGAAATCTGTTTATTCAGCTTTCACACAGGCAACATAGTTGAAACCGGGGATCACATGAACACCTTGAAAATTGGTTCTCACACATACATTCACAGACAAAAACCACAGGCTTCACAGCGTAGTTATCTGGATGCAACACTGGGGTAGTGTGACCATGCCGAGGCGCCTTAGCTCATCAGCAGAATGGTGAACAGGGTGGGGGGTTGAGGTGTGTGTGTGTGTGTGAGGATGTGAGTGTGCTTTCGGAGGGGAGGTTTGGGTGGTGGGAGCACAGCCGTGCAGAGAGATAAGAAGTTGTGGGATTGTTGAGTCGAAAGGGAGAAAAAAAGAAGAGAAAACAGATGGATACATGAACTGTGTGTGTCTGCACTGCAGCTTCATAGCAGGGGTGCCAATAATAGAGGTTACAACTGCAGCAGAAGCACATCAAAATAATTAACTTACTTCTTAATATTTGGTTTATTTCTGGATTTAGTTACATGATTCACACAGACATTTTAGATTAATCAACATGTTGCTTTTATCAACAGGAAACATTGTTTACAGTCAACATCAGGGTCTGAAATCATCTTTTTGTTGCATAAACAGAGGGACGTCATTTCGTACCATCTTCGCAAAGCAGTGGAAACCCAAAACAATCGTATCCTCGACTTTAATCAGCTTTTACATGTCAGAGTTATATTTGACCACATCCACACAGTTTTTACCAAGAATTTCTGCCTCTCTAATGAATGTTTAAAGCCTCTTTTATTCAGTAGAAAATGAGTAACATCTGCTGTTTTCAGCCCTTATCCACTCACCACACACCATCTGCTGGGTGCAGCTTTCTACCTTACTTTTATCAAGGGAGCCGTTAGCAGGGTATTCCCAATTCCTCTCACAGTGTTATTCCTGCCATCTAGGGAGGAGAAGTCCAGTCAAAGCAGGGAAAAAGGTTTGAAGGTGAATGGTCAGTTTTGGATGATATTCCTCCAAGAAGTGAGCGGATGCTGCTCCTCATGACTCTGACATCCAAATAAGCAAGTGAGGATTACTAACCAGGTAGCGCATGCGTGTTCGCAGTGTAGCTACAAGCACTTGGGCACACATTAAAACAAGGAGACATATACACAGGCTAATTGGCTACGGTACATCCTGCTTAATACACATTTCGAAAAGGTGAGAAACAACGCTGCAAAAAACTCACAAGATTCACACAGCTTCGTACAGTACTCCTCCGCACGGGCACTCACAGCAAACACACCCGCAGCACTGCTCAGCTGAGGTAAGCAGATTTTTCCATGTGCTGCTGAAACCAGCCATGCTCGCACAATTTCTCTATCACACGTACAAACAAGCAATACCCATCACTTCCTGTTTTCTCTGCGTATAAATTGATTTGAGCCGTAGTGGACGTCCAGACACGTGCGCAGTGGTCATCAGGGAATCTGAGACTGAGCTTACAAGGAAAAGAGAAGCAGGAGTTATGCAAAAACTCACATGACCCAACTTTTTCCCAAAGCCATCGCGTCACCACATGGATGAGTAAAAGAAACAAAAATGAGGCAATGTTGTTCATCAATAACATAAAAGGTTTTTGATTACTGCTGACTGCAAGAAGATGGGATAACCCAAAATGTGCCGTAAGAAGGTTGAAAATGTATCTCTTCACATGTTCCTTTGTCTGTCTACATGTGCTTGTGTGTGTCTGTGTGGCTGCGTGCAGTTGTGAGGGTGCATTCAGTGTAAATCAAATTCTAAGAATTTGCCCACAACAGATACGTGTATTAAATATATTAAAGACACACACACACTCTGTCAAAAACAAAGGGTCCTGTGGGAGGAAGTGTGAGGGAGGGAAAGTACCTCGTCAAGACGACAACAACAACAACAGAGTTGCAGAGAGTGACAGCTGCACACCGACAGAGATATGAGGGATCACCTCTGTACAATAACAGCAAACACAGCACTGCACAGGACGGCTGCTTTCACTGACATGCCACACACACACACACACACACACACACACACACACACACACACACACACACACACACACACACACACACATGTG